>CABEGB010000566.1:0-23663 GCA_901521435.1 Crematogaster levior | reverse complement strand
TGCAAGTTTAGCTGGTTTAAATTCGAAATTTAAGGGTTCTGAATATGGGTTCAGAGTGAGTACAAAAATACAAGTAATAATAGTAATTTGTAATACAATATTTGCATATTATTTAAATAAATTTGTACGTTACTTGAGTAAATTATTATTCAAATTGTATTAATATTAGTAACGTTTAAACATATACATTTGTGTATATACTTTATAATAACTCTACCTTCGGATTGTGTTTCAAGACTGACAGTGAAAGCATGCACACCACTATAGCAAAGAATATACATAAATTCACGCGAACATTATCAGGCACAAAAATTCACTTCCAACATATTGGTACATTTCTATTTACTTGATTATTTATCAAAATGTTGGTCATGAGTCATGACTAACTTTCTACGATTTTATGTAAATAAAATATCACTTATTTAAAATTCACATTTTATTTCTTATTGTTATTCGTAATATTGAATATTATTATTCGTAAATATAACAAATTATTTCTTTAATATGTGTCCTAATAACATTTATCAAATTATTTATAAATGAGTATTATGATTTAATATTTTGTAAATATTATTCATAATTCAAAAGAAGAACGAATTGTTTTCTTAGCTTTCTTTAGATGGTTACGACGACAAGCAACATTTATTATTAAAAAAAATCATAGACCAGATGATAAATTTTAAGATCGATCCGAAGAGATTCGAAAGCATAAAGGAACATGTACGTATAAAAAATGCAATTAATCTTTTTAAATATAGTTAAGTAGCATATTTATATGTAATGCCTTACAGTATATCAGGGCCTTGAAAAATTTCTGTGCTGAACAACCTTATAAACAAGCGAGTTGCTATCTTGAGGACCTGTTGTCCGAACGAAAATGGTTAATCAATGAATTATTGAAATTTACTACTTGTACGTGTAAAAGAGACTAATATTTTTTGCTCAGAATCATTTTTTTTCTCAAAAATTTTAGTTCTTAGCATAATCACAGCTCATTAATGATATGTATTCAAAATTTTTGTAATCTATATATTATCTATATAATATGATCTATGTATGTAATCTATATATAATAGATCTAAGTATCGATAGACTCCAGCAGTTTATACCAAAGCTATTCAGTAAAGTGCATGTGGATTGCTTAATATACGGTAACGTGACTGTGGAGGAAGCTACAGATATAGTTGAATTAGTTGAATCTAAGTTGACAACTGGAGTGCCTCACATATTACCTTTGTTACAAAGGCAATTAGTATTGTTTCGTGAAATTAAACTAGAAGACGGTAAGTGCGTGATATGATCAAAATTTTTTTTTATAATTTGAAAAAATTTATATGCTTCAATTTATAGATTTAATATAAAGAATTCTATTGTTTCATCTAATGTTTTTCTTATATTGATATTAGGATTATTATGTAGCTAAATAAAAAATATAAAATACAAAAACGTATTTATTTTACCTGGAAGACGGATATTTGGAAATAAAAAAATTATTTGCAACGTTCATTTCAATAAAATATTTACTAGGAATTGAATATTAGCTATTAATGAATTAATGTTGTTTATATGACGTAATGTGTAACAGTATTATGTAATGATATACAATTACTGTAGGTTGCCACTTTCTCTTGGAGGCGGAAAACAAGTTTCATAAAAGTTCTTGTACAATGGTGTACTACGCAATTGGTTTACAATCAATAAAGTTAAATATGCTCTTACATCTTTTGGTACGAATTATTGATGAACCTTGCTACAATATTTTAAGAACTAATGAGCAATTAGGCTATATGGTAAAAAGCAATATCACTCAAATGAACGCAGCACAAGGTTTGAACATTTCAGTACAAGGTGACAAACACCCGCGATATGTCGAAAAACGAATCGATGTATTTCTAGACTCTATGTTGGTAAGTATAATAGGAAATTCTATAATAATGTTCTATAATAATTCTATAATATAAATACATTAATTAATTCAACTACATACGTTTTTTTTTAATTTATTACACAGTATCCGATAATTATAACCAAATATGTATGTTAGTCTATTTATAATGTGATAACTTGAAGTTTCTATACTTCTATTGATGTATCATTAATACTACTGTATTTCAGCATTATGTGTCTACTATGTCAGAAGAGAAATTTAAGGAATATAAGACAGCTCTATTACGTCTGGAGGGATCAGCATCATTACATGAGCAAGGCATTTTATATTGGAATGAGATTGAAAATCAACAATACAATTTTAATCGATCAAAAAATAATATGGATTGCTTAGAGGAGATTACGCGACAAGAATTACTTAATTTTTATGAGGTATAATTATTTTATTTTTACATGTACGATATATAATTCAAATGAAAAGAAAAAGTTTCGTGGAAAATAAAAGTACAGAATATTTATGATATTTAGTGTGACATAATTTTCGAGAATGATAATTTTGCTGATTTAATTTAAATTAATAATATATTTAATACATATTATCCGCTAGAAATATATACATAGCAAATGTACTCGATGTAAATTGTCGATACATGTGACACCCACGGCTATGTTGACGGAAAAGAGTTTGCTTGATCAAACAACCGGAAAATATGCCGATTGGTTGACCGATGAAGGAATTAAGAAAATCAATGATATCTCATCGTTTAGATATAATCAAACTTTATTTCCTCTATTAAATTATTCTCAGAAAGGATATACGTTCTTGTAAATTATGAGAAAAATGATCAGGTAATAGTACATTAAATGAATGCATTTGTTTGTATATGAATTGAGAAATAGTACAAATGAAATTTGACGCATTATTTTATAGAAATAAATAAGCTACTATAACTACTTATAATTATAATTATAATTAGTGTAATATTTTACATTTAGTTAATATTTTACATTAATATTAAATTTTATTTAATTGATCCATAAGTTGTGTGGATTTTTGATAAGTTGTCATATGATGCAATAATTAAAAATGATTTATTATTTCAATTTATTTTTAATTAAATAACTTTTTAATTATTATTACTATATTATTTATTAAGAATTTAATTAAAAATAAATAAATAATTAATTAATTAATTATAATTTAATTAATTATAATAGAGAATTCTACATACATACATAATTAATTATAATAACATTACTGTTAGTGTATCATACATAATTAAAAATGCGAAAATCTTCTCTTTGCCAGTGATAAGAAATAAAAGTAGAAGGTAATGACTGACTCACAAACTGGCACCAGTGATATAAAAATTGACGTTTATTTACGTTTCGACCTGTGATTTAGGTCCTCTTCAAATATATATAAATAGCAGTCCGATAAAAAATAAATACAGATTTGTAATATTGATGACCATGAATCGGTATCGATTTCGTTACATATAATTCATGGTCATCAATATTACAAATCTGTATTTATTTTTTATCGGACTGCTATTTATATATATTTGAAGAGGACCTAAATCACAGGTCGAAACGTAAATAAACGTCAATTTTTATATCACTGGTGCCAGTTTGTGAGTCAGTCATTACCTTCTACTTTTATAAATAATTAATTATTAGTGTATGTCATTGATAAATAATTAAAAATTAACTATTTAATTAATTAATAATATTAGTATAAATTGTATAGTAATTACAAATAAAAATTATGTAGTACTATCAATAAAATGTAAGTTATTTAAAAATTCTTGCAATTTATGGATCAACCTAATTTGCAAAATTCTAAGCATTGAATATACAAATCATGCAGGATGTTATACGTCCTTCATGTAATTTAAAAATAAATTCATATCCTTTATTTAAAACTTTTCGACGAATTTTTTTCTTAAGAACACTCTTGGAGTTATGAAGATATGACAATTTTTAATAATGAATTAAATTTATGCATTTCTTATATTCATAAATTGAGAAATAACTTAACTCCACTAAAAATGAATTGAAATAATAAATTATTTTTAATTATTTTATAGAAATTAATAAGTTACTTGTTAGTATAATTAATATTTAGTTGCTCCTTAGCTCCATAGTTCCTACGGATTTTTGTTTATTGCAAATTAAATACAATTATTTAAAAAATTAATTAATTACATTAATAACTAGATTCTTTATAAATTATGTCATAGGTTTATACTGTTTAACTATAATTAACTTATGCATATAAAAAATAATAAGGTAATAATAAATAAATTTTTTAATACATATAATTATTATTAACACTAATTTGAGAAAAACGAGGCATTTTTATTTGTATTAATAAATTATTTATTAATGTAATTAGTATTTCTGAATTTTAACATTAACTTTTTAAATTGTGACATAAATATTTATACAGTTTATTACTGTAAGAGAATCTTATATTATTGGATCTTAATTATTATGCTATTATTGTGTGACTTGCATTCATATTGTTAATACATTATTGAGAATTTTTAAATTCATGAATAAATATAAATCAAGTATCTTTTGACTCATATTTTTCTTCCTTTCTTCCTTTTACCCGAAATATTCCTTCATATTCTTTTGTAATAGAGAGATATTACGTACTCTATATGTTAACATATATATAAGTCTTCGAGTTTTTTATTTTTATATTATTCACCTACAGGTGACTCATTTATCTTTATAAATAAATAATAATAAATAATAAGTACGCGAGATAATATCATTGTGATTAATAAATAAACTTTTATAATTGATAAATGAACATTTTATGTTTAAATCTATTACTATTATAAAAAATATATCTATATACAGGGTGAGGAAAAAGTATGGAAACCCTTAAATATCTCGGAAAGGAGAAGTTTTTCCAAAAAATGTTTCAAATAAAAGTTTCATGGCTTGAAGGGTGCCATCAGATGGTGACAATGATTTGACCTTGGAGAGTCATTTGAAGGTCACGTGAAGGTGTCACCGTCAATTTCTTAAATGAAACTCCCTATTTTTTATTGCATATTTTTATAGCTTATCTCGAGAGCTTTCCAAAACACTATAATAAAGTATTTTTTCATTAAGTATTTTCCGAGTTATAAGGCTTGAAATAATTTCTTAATTTTACATAAACTATAAAATATCTCGTAAAATATTCACCTTTCGATGTTTTCTTTTCACCAATTGATTCCTCTCATTATTCTGTGCATAAAAGTATTAAGGTTGGTAAGGTCATCGCCCTTCAAGCCATAAAACTTTTATTTGAAACATTTTTTCGAAAAACTTCTCCTTTCCAAGATATTTAAGGATTTCCATACTTTTTCCTCATCCTGTATAATTCAAATATGTTTTAGATACATATTAAATATTTTAAATTTAGATATACATATATTAAATATTATAAATTAACTGATATATTATACATAAAAGTATAAGGTGTAAATGTTAGGATTTAATAATAATTAAACTGTCCTATTTATGACGGTTATATCGCATCATCGTGTTTTATTAACGAATAAGTTAAATATGTTTCGTATACATACAGGTATGTTATTATTAACGGAAAAGAGATCGATTCCGAGACGAGTGAACAAACAGTGTTAGTTCTTACAAACAGTAAGAATTTAACATAGTTGAGTTTCTCATATTTTGTGTTATAAAGATATACCTTAGGAAATTTTTCACACCCCCTCCTCCCTCTATAAAAATATTACAAGAGATAAAAAAATCTTACTGTATGGAAAAAATATATAATTTATTTATGTATTTATATTTTATTTCTTGAATATTCTCAAAATAAAATAAAATGGGATAAGTAAATAGAGCTTAGATCTAATTACCTTAGATTTAAGTTTGGATAAAAATTCTATTATTTTAATAAGTATAAGTAAAAGAATTATGATAAACACAATTTTTAAAGTTTGATATCAAGTTCTTTTGTATTAAATGGTTTATTCTATTCATGATAAAAGAATTAAATTTTTTACGTGTATGACGTGTATGAACTCATGCTTAGTAGACAAATTGTTTCATATTATTACTTTTATAAAAATAAGTTAAAACAACATTGTTTTGCATAATAATTATTTTAACGGGTGCTTTTTTTCCCTTTTTTAAAAAGGTAATTTTTATAATTTATTTCTATACAATATACAATATGGATAACTTATTTATCTATAAATAAATAATAAATGAAAGGTATATAAGATAATACTACAGTGTTAACTAAATAAATCTTTCATATTTTCTTTTGTCATCTTTTTTACAAATAGTATATTCATTATGTACAATCTAAATATAAATGATATTAATTATATGAATTATATTAGGTATTATGAGTTAAACATCAGAATAAGAAGAATGGAATATAATTTAAGAATATTACTTTATTGGGGTGCAATTCTCATTAATATCTGCAACGAAAAGTATTCAGATATTAAATATTTAAAATCATTTTTTATAATTGAACGTTTTTAGTTTATTTTTTCACTGAAATAATTTTTAATTTCTAAAAATAAATCGTAAGCAATTAAATTTTTAATTGTTTTTTTTTATCATAAATATTCAGTTTCAATATTCAGAATCTGAAAAAATATTATTTTTATTCAGATCGATGAAAAAACTTATATCTTTCTTTTTTCTTAAAATAATTCTTTATTTGAGAAAAAACTATAATATAAGATTTTTAATAGTTGTATAATTCCTGGATAAATAATTTTGGATAGAAAAATAATAATTACTTCACTATATAAATATTATTAATATTTTGTGAATAATTAATAATAATTTACCTGGACTTTCTCCTCGCTTGCGTTTTTTACGATTTGAAACTTTCAATATTTTTGAATTTGCTTCATTTGTTAGTTGGTTGTTTGTCTTTATTAGTTTTGATACAGAAGAAATAGTACTGTAAGAATTCGATACATCCATTTTTCTTGAATCTCGTGACAATTTTTCTCGTACGGTAATAGCACTGATTTTTTTAATATTTACTGTAAAGTAAAGTAAAATAAGTTATAAAATATGTTAATAAATATGTTATTTCTCGTGCAATAAAAGATATTTTATATATATGTATATATAAAAATATATATAAGACAAAAGATAAAAAATTGTTCTCTTGGAAATACTTATTTTTTATTTCTGTTGGGAATTTATTCAGGAAATTTATTATATTATTTTAATTTTGCAATTAAAAATGAGAAATGTGATATTCTCACTAATTTAAAAAATTTTACTTTTTTATTAAAAACTACTTACTTAGCTTGTATGGTTTCCGTTTTTTATCAGTAGCAAAAATGCAAGATGTAGTACCCACTTCTTTGTGCACAATTCTATATTTGCTTTTATTAAATTTTAAAAATTTATCTTTTAATTTCAGTACTTGTCCTTGTAAATTGTGTTGTACTACCTATAATATAAAATATGTAATATATAATATATAATATATGTATAGTATAATTTACTTTATAGAAAAATTAATTTCGATTTAAAAAGAACATCTTTTTTCTTTTTCTTTTTTATATTAGCGTCCATGTTTTGAAAATAAATTTGCATTTCTTATATATATGTATATGTATATATATATATATATATATATATATATATATATATATATATATATATATATATATATACAGTAGCGCTCAAAAGTATTTTGACAACAAGAAATTCTTTAATTCTTTAATTCTTTTCTTTAATTCTTTAATTCTTTATTCTTTTTTTTCTTTTTCTTTAATTCTTTAATTCTTTAGCTCTTAAGGAGAAGTGGGAAAAAATTCCTTTGGATCGAATACAGAAGTTAGTCGACTCGATGCCGGCTCGTTGCAATGCTGTCATAAAGGCTAATGGATATGCTACTAAATATTGATTTATTTAAAAATAAAGATGATGTTTAAGCGTTAAAATTTTTTATTTAATTACAGTATCAAAATACTTTTGATCAATCATGTTCTTTATTTCTAGCTTGGTTTTGTAATTTTGTTATCAAACTACAATTTCTTTTACAAAAATATGTAGACAAATCAAGTTTCTTCCAATAAAAAATAGTTGTATATTTGTGTCTTTATTTGTATTACATTAGCTCAATTATTGTCCTTGTCAAAATACTTTTGAGCGCTACTGTATATATATATATATATATAATACGTGCCATCGCTAATCCTCAGTTATTATCTCACATATTAATCGAAAATAATAATTAAATAAAGAATAAGAAATAACGTTTAAAGTTTGCGTTAGTAAAAAATGTTTACCGTTAGCACTTACAAGATTTATAAAAAAATAAATGTACCTTGCTTGGAACGTTCAAGATAAAAGCTTCTTCGTCTTCAGAAAGATCGGCCAATGTAAAACTTGTTGGCATTGTTTCCACAAGTAATTCTTGATTTTCAATTAGTTCTTGTAACTAAAAACATAATAGATCAATAATGAGTTTTCAAATATCTCAATTAAAAATTTTCATATTTATGGATATTACATGATACAAAATATGTCAATCTTTTTGTTGATTATTTTGATTCATTTTGTAGCTATAATTTAAATAAGATAATTTCAAATTTAATTCCTTTATTCAATCTTGTTGTATACAAAAAATATATTTTAATGTTTAGAAAGAAAAAGAAAAATATTTATATAATTTTTTAAATATTTTTTAAAAACATTTTAACATAATAAGAATAATTCTAATGTCATTTAGAGTTACTTACATTGTATGGCCTATATTGGCAAGAGGTATTAAGACGTGTATTTGAATGTGATTTGGTTAATGCTTGTGCACTTTGATCATGTTCAGATTTATGTACATTCACATTTTCCTTTATTAGATTTTCATTTGTTGTAGATAGAAATAAATCATTATTTTCATATGTGCAGCTTGTTAACGATTCTGTTTTTTCTTTTATTCTTTCCTTTATATTCCTTAAATCATCTATTTTTACTACTTCTACAGGAACTGATATAGTCTCTTTGTTATGTGAAATGTCTGTTTGTTTAGAAGCGCAATTGGTTTCATTATTTTTCAAAGTGTCTTCATTGGAACAATTCGTATCTGAGCTGTCAATATATTTTCGCGAAGTTTTAGTTGTTACATATTCATCATCGCTCTTATCGGCAATGCTGTTCACAACTAAATTCATTTCATCATCACTCTCATTGGAATCACTGCTCACAACTAAATTCAATCTCGCTTGCTGAAGTCGCTTTTTAATTTGAGGCGATATATAATTCACATTAATCTCTTCATTATCAGTTTCTAATGCTACTGATGCATCAATTTCTTCCACATTTACCGTTACTTTTTGCCAATTATCAGTATGATCAATAATGTCTGGACAATGTATTAATGTATTCTTATTTACTGGAGTATATTCATTGGTAATGTCTGTATTATTAGAGGTAATGTCTATATTATCAGTCATGTCAATGTTATTCTTGACAGCGTTATCTTTTTTATTTATTATTTTATATCTTTTATTGAGAATTTTAGTGTTTATAACTTTAGGTGATATTTGTTGCTTTTGTACATCATGTGTATTTTCCAGTTTCATGCATATTTTATCTTCTTGACTTATAACATGTGTTTTTGCGTCCTTATCAGCTTCATTTAATTGAGGGAAATTCTCTTCCTCTTTCTCTTCATTCGCTTGTCTTTTATCTTCGCTTAAAATATTACATGATTTCGGATGCTGTTTTTGAATATCACATAAATCTTCTAATTTCATAAAATCCGACTTACCTTCGTGATTAATTGAAGAAATCTGAGTCTTATCGACCTCGTTTAATTGGAGAGATTCTTCTTGGAGAGATATTTCTTTTTCTTCAAAGGACTTTTTTTCTTTTCTATTGTCTTCTTCCTCTTGTATATGATTGCAAGGTTCCGAATGAGCATCTTTCATACAATCCTGTTTAGGGGATAGCAATTTTAGAATATCATTCTGAATATTATTTGTGTCTTCTGTCTTTGTAAGATGTTTATCTTCCTTATTTTCCTGATTCATCTCTACGTTTATGTCAACTTGATTTAATTGAGAGGAATTTATTATTTTTCCTCCAGAAAACTTTTTCTCTTCTTTGTTGTCTTCTTTGTCTTTTAAAACGTCCTTGCTAAATTTCAAATGTGCATCTTCTTCATTTTCCTTACAATTTTTTGCTGTTTCAATTACTTCATCATTATTCTTCAGTTCCGGAGAAGACATAAGTATTTTGTCCATGTATTCTGTCATGTTACGATTTGTTACAATCTCATTAGATCCTTTAATCTTGCCAAATCTATCTCGTGAATCCTCATCGATTCCTGAATCTTTTTGTTGGTCCAGCAAAGCCGTATCCGGTGGCAAATCCTCAATCTTAGGTATATCGGTACATGTTTTCTTTAACGGCGTACTATGTCGATTAAAACTTACAGTAGATAGAAGCAACTGATCACAATTTAGTCTATCTTCTACATTTTTATCTGTTTCAATATCTTTATCATTGTTCGTAGAATCGATTCCCTCCAGTGCAAGTATCAAGTTTCTTTTAACATTTTTTAACACTTCTGGTTTATGACTCACATACGTATTGTCAAAATTCTTTGTATTTGAACTTGCAATACTTATTGCTGTTACTTTGTCATCATTATCTTTAAGGGTATTTGATTTTATTTCAAAATTGCTATTTTCTAAACTAATCGATGGAGACAAAGACGATTGATAATGTGAATCATGTGAATTAAATTTAGTAGTTGATTCATTCATTGTTGCACTTTGGTTTTTAAGATTCGGTACCTTTTTTTTACTTACATGTTTTGTTTTATTAGGTGTACTATTTTCGGAATTTAATTCATTGTCAATTGTATTGGATCCTCCATGATTCTGCCTCATGCATTCCATATTTTCATTTCCATATTTTATTATTCTAGATGCTGTACAGTTTTGAAAATCGAATTGTGGGGAAACAGGTTGCTTATCAGACTGAGCCTTGAAATTATTACAATCATTATTGTTTAAAATGTTTTTTTCATTATCCGAGATATTTGTATATACTTGTTCAGACAAGCACGATATGTTACTACTTTTCACTTTTTGCCCATTTGCAATAATACATTTCTTAGATATAGACTTAGACATTTGTGGTGATTTTCTTATTCTTCTTTTTGTGCTTTTGCTTTTTGTCTGGCACTTAATGTTCTCTCTTTTGCAGCCTTTACAGTCTTCTTTACTGGTAAAAATGTATTTTTCACAATTTTCAGCCACATATTCGACTTGTTTCGATGGAGAGCTGTATATAAGGTCATAGTCGATATCACTAAGACTGCTGCTATCGCTAGTGTCAGTATCATATTCCAAGTTTCTTAAGACATTGGTCTTCAGTTTTACATACTGCTTGTAATCCTTCACCCTATGTTTCTTTATTTCCCTGTTGAGCGCTTTTGTCCTCCTTCGCAGCTTTCGTGATGGTCTCAATTTATGAATTAAGGAATTGTCAATCATTCTGTCTGTGACAAAGTTGTCAATTATTTCCCATCCAATACTCTCATGGGAACACATGGTATATTATTTCAATTTATATCTGAAAAACATAAATGTGATAAATGTATATGGACTTCCTCACCGATTTGGAGGAAAATTACTGTCGTGTGTCTCTTTGCAAGAGAATTAAAAATCATTGTTCAAAATATTGGGAAGGATGTA
This sequence comes from Crematogaster levior, assembly GCA_901521435.1. Taxonomy (NCBI): domain Eukaryota; kingdom Metazoa; phylum Arthropoda; class Insecta; order Hymenoptera; family Formicidae; genus Crematogaster; species Crematogaster levior. The sequence continues at coordinate 12,057 of CABEGB010000566.1, read as the reverse complement.
ATACCTTGTCTTATAAGCAAGCGACTGTTTGAGGTTAGAAGTCGGTTATACCGACTGTAAACACGTGGATTCGAAACATGTTATTAACTTTTCTCAGTACTAACGAAACGATGATCTGAAGTAAGAAACGTTACAAGGTGTTCTTTGCTTCATAGGAAAGTCAGCTTCTGTAGGAAATTACTTTGTCTTTAAATAAGATCACTTTCTCGAATTATTAGAGAACGATAGAATCTCTAAAGGATAGCTTGAAAAGCGCCACTTCTCAACAATTATCACTTCGTAGTCTCGAGCTATGTTCACACAACTGAGATAAAATTTCATTGATTATCTCAGTAATCGAGAATATAATCTGCGTTACTTCGCAAAACAGTGAAATTAACGAAAACGTTATGCTGCTATGGTGATCTATCACCTAGAATCTATTCTGGAGTCTATTCGTTTTAGCTGCGTAATTTGTGAGAACCAATCGCAAATCAGTGTAGAATAGAAAGTTGACATTACAACAGAAATTCTGATCTCCAATTGGTTGTATTATTTACGCATTACGCGAAATACGCGCCCGTGGATTTCAAGTGGCGCATGCGCATGCGCGTAAGTAAACGCTAAGAATCCTCATTACCGTATATACTTCGATCAAATATAAGGTATTATTAGACCCTAATGAGAAGAGAAATGTGAAAGGCCTGTTCTACAATAAGTCGTTAGTCGCAAGTTGTAAGCGAATAAACCAATCATAGTTGAATTTAGAAAAGAATAATCGAATATGATTGGTCTATTCGCTTACGACTTACGACTAACGACTCATTGTAGAACAGGCCAAAGAAGTTGTAGTTTGTTAGTTAGAGAAGAAAGTTTTTATCAAGGAAATAAAATACATTTAATGTAAAGAAAATTTATTTGTTTATATATATATATATATATTTCAACACATACCTTATAGTATTATGTGTTATCACGCCTGCGTTCCAATATTCACTGCCAGTACTGAAAATCTATAGTATACGTAACGTAAATTATAGATTTTTAGTACTGGCAGTGAATATCGGAACGCAACCCACACTTTGTTATTTATGAATGTTAAAAAAAGATAGAATGACGCTTGTGTCGACTTGTGTGTTATATGGAAAGACCGACTGTTGAAGTAGTAAGTCTATGAGTTTGCGGAGTCATTTTGACACATGTGTATATGTCAAAAAATAAGAAGATAGTAAATGAATATCTTTATATGTATAGTTATTACTCAAATTCAAGAAAAATGACACATTGCTACGATTCTTTGAACCGTCTGTTTATTTTCACTGGTTTTAGCAAAGAAACAGTAAAATAAAATTAATAAAAATTTGATATATCTGAATTTCTCGAGTTTTGTAATAATTCTTTTTTCTCGTACGGTTAATTATAATAGTACTGATATTTAAATATTTATTATACAATAAAGTAAAATAAGTTATTAATAATAAATTAAAATAAGTTAAGAAATTCTTCATATATGTATATCTAATAAAAGATATTATATGAGTAAAAAATAAAAATCGTGCTCCAGGGAAAGTAACAATTTTAAATTGTATTATTTTTTAAAGAAAATGAAATAGTCTAATGAGTCAAACTCGTTCTTTAGTGTTGTGTATTTAAAGAAATACAATACATAAACTGTGGCATGTCAAACGTTTCGACCTTTACCAAAGAAATTTTCAGTGCGCTACAAGCAGTAAGTTGGACAGTTGTTACTAGAGTCAAAAGGTTTGAACTTTGAACGAAAAAATACGAACTAAAGTTGAAATTTATTGCAACGCTTACAGTATTTATACCCGCAGAACAGCAATTTTTGGGGGATGAACTACTTGGTAAGTATAAAATGTGAAATTTGTGTTGCTAATTCTCAAGATTGTCAATTTATTTGATTAAAAACTCTTTCATCATTTTTCAACTTGTCACCACTGTAACGACTTATCTGAACTGTCAATGTTTTCGCGAGGTTTTAGTGGTTACATATTCATCACACACTGTTCTCACCTAAATTATTATTCATAACTAAATTCAATCTCGCTTGCAACTGACGTTGCTTTTGAGATGATACGTAAATTATATTCTTCTCTTCAATTATATTTTCTATTTTTTTATTTTTTTTATCAATTTTCAATGCTGCTGGTGCATCAATTTTTTTCGCATTTACCACTGCTTCTTGCCAATTATCTGTATTGCTATTGTCATTGACATCTGAATAATGTATTAATGTACATTCTTTTTAACAGTGTATTCACTGGTAATGTCTGTATTATTAGAAATGTTATCTGAATGTGTTATTCTTGACATCCTTATCTTTCTTTTTTATTATTTTATCTTTTATTGAGAACTTTTTTTCTCTCGGTGTTCATTCCTTTTTGTAGGAGTACATTCAATGTTTGTATTATTATAAATATTATCAATTTTTTAAAATATTACTTTTAACATATTATCTGTTTTGTTTATTATCTTATTTATTATTTTACTAAAAATTTTAATGCATATAATTTTAAATATTTTCTGCTTTCATACATTGTTCATATTTTTCAGTTTTACATAAGTTTTCTTTATTGATTTATTAAATGCATCCTTATTAACTTGACTTAAATGGAAATTATTTTCTTCTTTTTCTTCATTCGTTTGTCTGTTATCTTTGCTTAAAATATTATTGTGAGATTTCGGATACACCTCGTATATGATTTTTTTTAAGGAGATAGCAATTGCTGTTTTTGAATAGAAATAAAAACATCTTTATTTTTGCAAAATATTTATCTTAATTAATTTAATTGAAGCAAGTTAATGTTTACTTTTACTTCTTTTTAAATGTAATGTGTAGGATATGTTTCAAAAGTGTTAAACACTTACTATAATTCACACATTTTTTTTTTTTAAGGAAAATGCGTTCAAACAGTTCTTAAAAAATTAATTGATAATTAATGATAACAATTATTTAACAAGTTACACTTTAGAAAATGTATATATCGGTAATATCAATGAAAAATATTACAATTTCCAGTTAAAATTATTTGCTAATGATATCTTATTACAATTGACTTTTTTATTAACTGTCTATTATGTCATAAAGTCAAATTTACCTCTGTTTTATTTTTATGCTACTTTCCTACACTATCTATATTTGTATATAGAATTTGTATATAGATCTTACTGAAGTGAGAAAATGAGTGTAAGACAAAAAATGAACAAACTATTTTTATTTTGCGCTATAAAAACGAGAATGGAGATTACAGAAAAATTTTGAATGAAAAAATATTTTTTTCTTGATGATTTAACAACACAGAGACTATTAAAAATTTAATATAAATTCAATTTAAATTTAATTAAATAAAATAAAATTCAATGTAAATTTAAAATCTGTGTTATATATAGTTTGTATTTATACGATATGTATCATGTGTATTATGTGTATGTTGTATTAATACATATTTAATATACATTCTTCCTAATATTTTAATTTTTAGAAATAATATTCCCGAATCTGTGTTGGTTCCGATGACCAATATGAATAATAATGAACATATGAATAATGATGAACATGTGATAAGCCGATACGATCTTGTAAAATTAAATATTGATCCCCATTCGTGCAGGACCTTGATACTCGCCAATAAAATGAAAGTTTTTTTAACAAGCTATCCAACAACTGTTGAGAGTACGGTTCAAATGGATGTTGACATTGGTAATCATATTACACTATTTTACACATATTATATTTTTAACAATTCTTATGAGAACTTTCTTATAAAATCGTTCTGTGTGTGTATCATAAATTATAACAAAAATATATAGAAAAAAAATTTTTTCTCACGAGGTTAATTATTTAATAAAACAAATATTCAGTGTGATGTTCGCAAGTTTTCTTCAAAAACAAACATTATAATCAAAGGGCAAAAACAAACAAGGTCGGGTAACAGTGCCAATAATATGTAATTATACAAAAAACTATACAATAACAAACGTTTCGACTTGGAATAAAGTCATCTTCAGTGTCGGTTAATAATTAAAATTTCGCAAATAATATCCCTATACATTATATATCTGGTCTTAAAATTAGCGTAGTACTCATTTTACGTGCAATTTTTTTATCTTGAGAGCACGTTTCACTAAACGAGTGATTCATCTCCTCATTATACGTCCACAAGTATAGCTGTGAAAAATATGTTAAAAAAGGATAGTGATATTGTCATACAGGTTGTTAATCCAAAATGTCGCAAGAATAGTATGTTTTTTGCAAGAATGTATAGTTTTTTGTATAATTACATATTATTGGCACTGTCACCCGGCCTTGTTCGTTTTTGCCCTTTGATTATATATAACGCTAATTATATCTTTTAATTATTAACATTTGGATTTTGTGATTTCTATTTAATAACTTTGTATTTCTGTTATACATATACGAAGTGTTCCTTAAATGTGTCGCATAAGATATTCATTCATTTGTATACAGATTTTGTTAAACTGAACTTTAGTCCCCTTTAGTATTATTTTGCAAATTGTTACGAAAAATTTTAAGATATTAATGAAAGAAAATTTTAAAATAACACAAATAAAAAAAAATAAGTAAGAATTAATATGTTTCTATTAATAATGGTTAAATTATGAGTTTAAAGATCGTGTTATTAAAAGTATGTTATAAGTTACAGGCTCCCAAAAAAATGAATAAATTTTCCATAAGTTTAATACATTTATTTAATATTTTTAAATGCCTTTAGGACTTCTGTTTAATAATTTTATATTTTTGCTCTATATATACATATTTTCATGCTGTTTTTGTGCTGTTTATGCATTCTCATTTTCTGAACGGTTGTACTGTTAATATTGTTTATGTTTTCTTCTGGATTTGATTTCTGTGATAATGTAAATAATAGAACTATAAAAATTAATGTTTCCATTAATGTTGTCAAATTATCAATTTCAAGGATTATGTTATTAGATGAAATATGTTACAGGTAGTATGTGCGATCCAGACGATATACCTGGATTAGCGCACTTCTGCGAGCATATGTTGTTCTTGGGAACGAAGAAATATCCTCAGCAGAATGATTTCTATGTATATATATCACAAAATAGCGGTACACAAAACGCAGCGACATACTTAGATCACACCACTTTTTACTTCAATATATCTTCAGAAAAGTTGGAAGGCGCTTTAGATCGTTTTGCACAGTTTTTCTTAGCGCCTCTCTTCAAGGAAAACTTGATTGATTTAGAAATAAATATTATAAATTCAGAATACGAGCTATATTTAGCGGACGACAAGTGGCGAGTTAAACACTTTGAGAAATCATTTGCGAACCCAGATCATCCGTTTTCGAAATTCGGCACGGGCAATAAGGAGACATTAGACATAATACCGAAGCAAAAGGGCATTAACGTTAGAAATAGGCTAATAGAGTTTTATGAAAAGTATTATTCTGCAAATATTATGTCACTGTATATTGTTGGCAAAGGTATAGTAATGATTTACAAGGATTAATAATTAAAAGATCAGAATGTTTTTTATACTATTATAAATAAAAATATTTTAATTTTAGAATATACACTGGATCAATACACTAAATGATGATCAATGTATTGATAATTAATAAATTATTGTACCTTTTTATTATTATATTAAATATATACGCATTGTCTTATTAAAAAAAAAAAGAAATAATTATTAGTATAGTATAAATAAAGAAAATTTATAAAAATATTGTTCTTCATAAAAAATATTACATAAAATTTTAATCCTCTTTTGGATTCTTTTTGGCCAGTATATAGTTATTATAAGTTATTATAAGTATAGTTATTAATATTTTTGACCCTCCGTCTGTATTGCTGTTTTTCGCTAACGTCGTCTGTATCGTATCCTATTTGCGGACAGTACCCCTTTATTCCCACAAATCATGTAAAATGCATCCAGCAAATTTTTTTTTCCTTATTGTTTGGGGTCTCTATTTTACATTTCAACAGGTTTTCAATCCAAGATACATACTTGTCATTTTTTTGCTTTTAAAGTGGAGGAGAAATACCGACAGAAATATTAACCGTTTGAAATTTTGACTGTTCCTTAAAAGACCCACGGTACAGACGCAGGGTTAAAAAAGTTCAAGTAAAATTCGAAATTTTTATTTTTAATATATAATATATAATAATAAAATATCCCATCCCATTCTAACTTTTGAATAAAATTCAATCTTTTTTTTGCCATGAACAGAGTTAATAATATCTTACACAGTAATAACATGTATTGTATGTTACATTAACGAATAAATTTTCTGTTTAGAAAGTTTAGATGAACTCGAAAACATGGTAGTGAAGTACTTCTCTTATGTACAAAATAAGAAAGTTAAAGTTCCTGTATGGCCTGACCATCCATTTAATGATGTACAATTCGGTACTATATGGTACATTGTTCCGATAAAGGATACCAGAGATTTATACACTTCGTTTCCTTTACCTGAGATGCAGCAGCATTACTGGTTTCCGGTAATATAATATCTTTTCTTTTGGTTTTAATGTTTTATACAAATATTATATTTTACAAGTGATAATACATATAAGTATATTTTTAAAAAGTAGGTTTTTTAAATTTTAATTATATATATTGTTAGATAATGTGTGCAGTTGTTCTTTAAAATTTTTTATTTATGTATAGTTGTAGGAATTATGAAAATATCGTTAAGGGTAAAATTTTCTCTGTTTTTTTCTCTGTTTCTTTCTTCTTAATTTGTTATTAATATTATACACAATTGTATATATATATATATATATATATATATATATATATATATATATAGGGTGTATTATAGCTGGCAAAAAAGAAACAATTATTTAACTTTGTTTTGACTCTGAGCTCTTTGTTAATTTGCTTGTGACTGTTTAATTGTTTGAGCCTTTGTTATTTATTAATTGTAATATTATTGTATACAATAATAACATATAATTATGTTGCTTATATTTGTTGCTCATTTGTTATAGAATGTCTCTTACGTTTCTTATTTACTTGAATACAAAGGCGAAGGTTCATTATTATCGGCTTTACGAGTCAGGAGTTGGTGTAACTCTCTGAAATCTTACATACGTACTAAAACCAAGAACTTGAGTTTTTTCGATATTAATGTCGATCTAACTGAAGAAGGTATTATACATATAAATGAGATTGTTCAACTGATCTTTGAATATATCAATTTTTTGAAGTTGAAAGGCCCCAGCAAACGGATCTACAATGTAATTGATAAAATAAAGTAATCTTCTTATGTAGAATGTCTGGCAAATGGTAGTATAATAATTTACTGGACATTCTGTATTTCTTATAATTATTGTTTATCATATATGAAGTAATGTGATTTTATATTTGCAGCAATATAGAAAGATTGTAATTATGAAAACGTCTAAACCTGAAGTCGACATAATTCCAGAAACCTTCCATACAACTCAAAAGGTGCAGAAACATTCTATAAACCAAATTTTCTGCGAAAACACTGATTATAGTTGGCAACCGGAATTGATCAAACAAGTAATGAAATATTTAACGCCACAAAATATTAGGATTTACGTTATCGCAAAAGCATACGAAAGTATAGCGAATGAAACTGAAAGATGGTATGGTATTAAATATAAGAAAGAAAAGATATCCAGGGAAATAATGAACATGTGGAACCTCGGCACGGATCTGAAATTGCCTTCTAAGAATGAATTTATACCAATCACCTTTAATTACAAGCTACAACTACAATGTGTAATTATAATTATCATTTTTCACAATATTAAGCCTTGAGCTACATTTAACACTTGATGATATCAAACAAAATCTTCATAAATGTTATGAAATTTGATATAAAATAGAATATAAATGTAGCTCATAATAACTTCTATTTTTCATGTATATTTTTTAACATAATAATAATTATGGTCTTTGAATATATATACATATATATATTTCTGCAATAATTTTATAAAAATATACGCTAATATTTAAAGATTAATTTATATAAAATAAAGTTAAGAGATTGTGAGACAAAAATATAAGAAAGTTGTAATTGCACAAAATGCTTTATACATATTATGTTTACGTACAAATTTGTTTCCCATTGCATCGACTTTAATGTTATTCTGTATTTGCATATTTTCATACAAATTAACAGATAAAATTTTATAGGGAGGGGACTCTCCTATTATTTTAAAGGATACATTATTTACAAGACTTTGGTATAAAAAGGATGAAGATTTTATTGTAGCGGAAACAATCATGATCTTCAAATTTGTGAGGTATGTGATAAGTGTGATTGTAACAAATACATCTTTGTTCTAACCGAATATATAAAACTGACATGTTCTTAAATGAGATTTTGAAAGTAATAGTCTAGCAACTTATACAAATCACAGTAATGAATTTAATCATTATCATACCAACAAAAGATAGATATTAATATATGATACTGAATAAAATTAAAATAATGAATTGAATTATCTCTATATTGTCATTTCCAAATAATTATATATCTGCAACTAACGTTATTTAAAGACAATGAATTAAAATAGAGCTATAATTTCTTCTCTTGTAATAGAAAAAAAAATATGTTTTTAACAATTATGCATTTATTTTGTTTTTAATGTATAGTTCGCTTGTCTACGTGGATCCCCTTAATTATAATTTGACAAAATTATTTGTTCAACTATGTTGTGATTCTCTTTACCAGTATGCTGTTGATTTAGCTGGTTTAGAATGGAGTCTTGTTAGTTCTCAATATGGAATAACAGTAAGAACAAATATAAATAATAATAGTAATAAAATATTGTATATTATTTAAAAGAGTTCCTTACTTGATAAATTATTTAATTTGTTATTAATTATTAATACTTATTTATATAAATTAAATATTGCTTATTTAGAAATCAGATTTTATTTCATGTTTATGAATGTTATTATTCGTAAATATCTAATTACATTTTTGTAACGTTTCCATTACTATATTTATCAAATGTTTTATAAATAACCATTAATATATTATAAGATATTATATAATGCTTATATAATATATCATAAATAAGCATTTAATATAGTATAAGAAAGCATGCATAATTACAAGAGAAGAACTGAATTATTTCAGCTTACTATAAGTGGTTATGATGAGAAACAACCTATGTTGTTAGAAAAAATCATCGACCAATTAATAAATTTTAAGATTGATCCAAAAAGATTTGTAATCCTAAAAGAAAATGTATGTATATCGAATGCAATCAATCTTTTTAATTTAGTTAAGCAACGTATTTATATAGAATGGTTTATAGTATATCAGGACCTTGAAAAATTTCGATACCGAACCACCTGACGAACAAGCGAAATATTATCTTGAAGTCCTGTTGTCAGAGTCGTTTTGGCACACGAATGAATTACTGAAATTTACTGTTCGTAAGTGTAAAAAAGAAATATAGACATTTTGTTAAAAATTATTTTCTTTCCTTCTCAAAAAAATTTTTTTAGTTCTTCACACAATTATAACACTTATTAATAATATATAATTAATTATAGATCTAAGTATCGATAGACTGCAGCAGTTTATACGTGAGTTATTCAGTAAAATACATATGGAGTGTTTAATATACGGTAACAAGACTACAAAAGAAGCTTTAAATATAGTCGAACTAATTGAGTCTAAGTTTAAAACTGAAATATTTCATATACCCTTGTTAGAAAGACAATTAATATTGTATCGTGGGATTAAACTAGAAGACGGTAACTGCATGATACAATTAAAATCTCATTTATGATAATGTGAAAAAATTAATAAACTTAAAAAATTTCAATTAATATATTAAGAGACATAGTTTTAATATAAAGAAATTTATTATTGTACCTAATTGCATTTTTCTTATGTTAATATTAAGAGATAAAAAACTTAATTTGTTATCAATATCATTTGCAATAAATATATGTTATGTTAATATGTTATTTGCAATAAAATTTGCTCCAGGAATTGAATATTAGTTTCTAATGAATTAATAAATGAATTAACTGTTTGATGAAATAAACAATAAGTTAATTCAGATTATATCTTAGTGCTGAATAATTTTTGTTTGTGTGAATTTCTATGCATATTTTATGCTCCTTGCGGATTAACGTTCAAATACAAATAGACAAACAAAATCTTTGCCAGAAATATACCACTGAACACATGTTAAATTTAATATTCACGATACTACAAGTATCTTATTAAAAATTCCCTTTCCATCCCCAACGTAATAACAAAAAATATGTTGCGAAAAAATATTGTTTATGACATAGTATGTAACAGTATTATGTAATGATATATAATCATTGTAGGTTGCAACTTTCTGTACGAAGTGAAAAATGAGTGGTCTAAAAGTTTTTGTATAACGGTGTACTTTGAAATTGGTTTACAATCAATAGAGTCGAATATGCTCTTGATTCTTTTGTCACAAATTATTAAGGGGCCTTGTTACTATATTTTGAGAATTGAGGAGAAATTAGGCTATTTAGTACGTAGTGACATACACAGAACAAATGGAGTACTAGGTTTGGGAATTATAGTACAAAGTGACAAACATCCGCAATATGTTGAAAAACGAATCGATTCATTTCTAGATTCTATGTTGGTAAGTATAATAGGAACTTATAACAATAATGTATACTAATAAATAAATTAATTCAACCACATATTCTTTTCTTAAATTTATCACATAATATCCTATAATGTTATGATCAAATAAGCATGTCACTCCATTTTAATTTAATTATGATAACATGTTCTTCTATTAAGATATAATTAACATAATTACATTTCACAGAATCATATATCTACCATATCACAAGAGCAATTTGAGGAACACAAAAAAGCTATAAAAGTATCGATAAAACCAGTCTTTTTCAAAGATTACGGTACTTTATATTGGAATGAGATTGAAAGTCAACAATATAATTTCGATCGAGTAAATATTGAAGTAGCTTACTTAGATACGATAACGCAGCAACAATTACTTGATTTTTATGAGGTAATTATTTTACTTTTACATGCACAATATATCATTCAGTCGAAAAGAAAAAGGGTTTGTAGTGAAAAATAAATAAAAAATATATAATATGATTTTTAGTATATAATATAATTTTCGAGAAAAATAATTTTGCTTTGACGATTGATTGATAAATTAATAATATTATCAATAATATTTAATACATATTATTCGCTAGAAAAATATACATAGCAAACATACTCGACGTAAATTATCGATACATGTGATACCCACAACAATATTGGCGGAAAAGAGTTTGCTTGATGAAACAAACAGAAACACTGCCGATTGGTTGATTCATGAAGGAATTAAGAAAATAAGTAATATTTCATCATTTAAAAACAATCAAGGTTTATTTCCTCTATTAAAACCGTTCGATGAATCTTTTCTCAAAAAAGGTTTAAATTTTTCTTAAAATGCTCTTCTAAATTACGAAATGGTGAGATAATAGTGAATTAAGATATTCATGATCCAATCTTATATTCATGATCGTCTTAAGTCATACAGTTTTAAAACTTTATTCACAACTAGTGAAATAGCCGAAAAAGTCTCAAGATTGTATTCAAGGTGATCTTGAATATAACATTGAACTATACCGTCTTTATAAATAAATAAATAAATGCATTTGTTTATGTTCATAATTTGAGAAAGAGTTTGACGTATTATTTTATAAAATTAGTAAGCTACTTATTGTCGTTAATTAATGAATTAGTTAAACAAATGCATTTCATAAATTGAGAAATAACTTGACGTATTATTTTATAGAAATTAAGTTACTTATTAGTGTGATTAATATCTAGCAAGTATTATCTTTATAAACTATGACATATGCTCATATTCCATTATAAAGCAATAACGTGATAATAAATGGTTTATGTACATAATTATTACTAATTAGAAGAAAACAAGGTTTTTTATTGACTGATGTTCATAAATTACTTATTAACGTAATTAATTTCTATTTAGTATTGATCTTATAAATTGTGATAGATACTTATGTAGTGTATTAAGAGAAAGAAA
>CABEGB010000565.1:0-24077 GCA_901521435.1 Crematogaster levior | reverse complement strand
CATAGCCGCGCTCGCTCGCATCGCAGAAGCCGTGCAGTTCCCTACGAACTACGTCCCGGTAAGCCAAAGGGCGCTGAATACGGATGGATGCCAACTCCGTCAACTCCCGTTGGTATCGACTCCACTGTCGACATATGTCGGGCGGAGGTTGGTCATCCCAATCTAGTCCGAGACTCCAGAGTTGCTGTACGAGGACTTTGGCAGCGAATGTCAGAGGCGCGAGAAATCCCAATGGATCGAATATACGAGCCACCTCTGACAAAATAATTCGTTTGGTGCAACTCCTGTTCAAAACGTGTACATAAAACCCGAACGAGTCCGATCGAGCGTGCCAATGCAGCCCGAGAACCTTGAGAAAGCCATCCTCCTGCGTATCGAAGGTGAGCATCGCTCTGCTACAGTGAGCCGGCTCAACATCGCTCAACACAGTCGGATGGCTGCTGGCCCATTTGCGTAGGGCAAACCCTGCGCCGCGCAGCAAGTCAACAAGTTGTTCCCTCAAGGAACGCGCTTCCTGGATGGTACCGACGCTTGCAACTATGTCATCCACGTAAAGTGATGATTTCAACGAACGAGATGCCTGCGGATGGCTCTCCTTACCCTCCTCCGCTAATTGCATCAGGCAGCGAATCGCCAAATAAGGAGAAGGAGTAACTCCAAAGGTCACCGTGGTGAGACGATAATCCCGAAGGGGTTCGTGGTCCGCAAAACGCCAAACAATTCTTTGGTAGTCCTGCTGAGAAGACTCTATTTGAATTTGTCTAAACATCTGCTTGACATCAGCCGTCACCGCGATCGCGCCGAGACGAAACCTAATGAGAATAGCCATGATATCCTGCTGAAGCTTCGGCCCGCTCAACATCGTCTGATTAAGGGACAACCCGTTAGTGCACCGGGACGAGGCGTCGAACACAACGCGCAATTTAGTAGTCTCGCTTTCGCTTTTTAATACGCCGTGATGCGGCAGATAGTATATGCGACCGTCGGCCGGAAATGGCTGTTCCACTAATTCCATGTGTCCACAATCGAGATAATCGCGCATAAATTCACAATATTGTTTCTTAAACGAAGCGTCTGCCTTGAAACGGCGCTCCAGCGACCGAAAGCGATTGATGGCGATTTGACGCGAATCCGTGAAGCACGGCAACTCCCTAGCAAACGGGTAGGAGACGATAAAACGACCGGACGGACTCCGATGAGTGGTTTCCTGAAAGGTGTCTTCACACTGAACGTCCTCAGACGAGAGCGAGGAACCGTCAGGAATCTCCTCCAACGACCAGAACCGACGAATAGCAGCGTCAATGTCATCTAAGGAAGTAGACACGAACGAATGCACCGGCGGTGCGCTTTGAGTGGAGACTGCTCCCATGAGCACCCACCCAAATATGGTATTCAGGGCATCAGGCTCCCCTGCTTTACCCTTAATGTGTCCCTCGCGAAGGACCGAGACGAAACTTTCCGCGCCCAGAAGAATGTCAATGCGACCAGGCTTGTGGTAGTCAGGGTCTGCCAAGTAAGCCCTTGATGTGTGGCCATACGTGGCAATCAATTTTATTATGTGGCAACGGAGACGATATTTTGGCTAGAACGGTAGCCTCGACAGGAAGGCGCAAGTCGCTGCGCCCAGAGACTCGAATCACGAGGGAAGCTCGACCTTTCGTAGTCGCAGCCCTGGCATCGCTCAGCCCCAGCACTACCGACCTACACTGGGAGCGCGAGAGTCCGCTTCTCTGAAGACAAGCCTCAGTTATGAAGTTCGACTGACTGGCACTATCCAACAAAATGCGCACCCGAAAGAAACGTCCCTGCGCGTCCGCCATTTCGGCCCGAATGGTGGAAAGCAACACCGTCGTAGCGGACCGAGACGTACTGGACATCGAGACTATGGGCTCCGCGGGTGCCGACGGCTCCGCAACCGGCGGCGAGGAAGTCGACGACGATTTATCCGTAGTCTCCGTAGCACCGGAGGCAAAATGAATCAATGAATGGTGCTTTTGGCTGCACTTGCGGCACGACCAAGACGACGGGCAGTTGTTGACTCGATGCCCGGAACGCAAGCAATTTAAACAAAGTCCCAAACTGCGCGCGCGCGAGTATCTATCTTTCTCCGCCAGTTTGAGAAAGGACGAACACTTTGTGACGGAATGCGATTCCCCGCACATTGAACACGAGGTCGAGTTCGCTACGAACGCCGAGACTGATGCGTTGACAGCCGAACCTTTCGCGGTTTTATCCCGAGCTTTGCCTGCCGGCGAGTACGTGGACAGCGACGCGAACACCCGACAGTACTCGTTGAGGAAGCTCGTCAGCTGTTTAAAGGTCGGAATCTCCGATCTCCGATGCTCAGCCTCAAACTTCTCGCGCAGCGACGGTGTGAGCTTATCGAGCACGATGTTCAACAGGACAAAATCCCACGCGTCGGTCGGGAAGTCCATTAGTTGCAACGCGCGAAGATTTTCATGAATTTCATCCAGCAGCTTACGAAGCGCGTCGGCTGAATCGATTCTCAATGGTTTCGCGTTCGCGATTGAGCTCCAATAATGAGTGGCTAATCGGCGCTTGTTCTGATACCGCGCAACCAAGGTATCGTACGCAATCGCGTAATGCTCCTCCGTGAGCGGCAGATTCTTTACGATGCCTAGGGCGTCGCCCTTTAAGGCCGCTAGTAAGTATTGATAACGCTCGATATCCGTGAGTTGCGGGTTCGAATGAATCGAGCTGTTGTACAACGCGATGAACGACGGCCAAAGCGAGAGCTCCCCCGTGAACTGCGGCAACGAGATCTTTGGCAATTTTATTTTTGAGGTGCGCGAGTGCGGATTTGCGTCGGCTGTGCTGGAGGAAGCCGCGCCGTTAAGCGCATGATAAACTATCTTCACCCGATAATGAAGCCTGTCAAAGCGCGCTCGCACTTTGTCCTCCGCGTCAAAATCGGTCGAGGCATCCTGGATTATTTTGAGATGCGCCGCCTCGAAGTCTCGCGCAATATCAGCCACGCTCGGATAGCATGCGAGAAAGAAAGCCCTGGCTTGTGGATCGGACTCCGCCTTTACCGATTCCTCATGCACCTCCGTCAGGCGCCTAACGCATAACTCCCGTCTAGTTACCGCGGCCTTGGTCATGATAGCGACAAGAAGAAAAAGGACCAAGGCAGAAACCACGAGCGATCGGGACTATATTTAAACGCGAGGTACAAGTCAACTTTAATCGGCGAGAGAGCACCGTCGGTAACGCAGGAAACTCCCCAGAGCGCGACACGCGACACCAACGACAACACACGCACCAAGACACGTCAGTGAAAATATCGTTTGAAATGAACACTATGCTGTCAATAATTTAACTTGTCTAAGACTCCTATGTAGACAATAAGAGCAAAGAGAATAGAATAAACAGCAAAGAAGCTAAGAAACCGTCAGGCCTTGAAGCGCGCACAGTGCGAACCGCGAGGAGAAAACACAGAAAAAACGCCGCAAACAAGGTTGTCCGATGTAACAGTCACCGCCAAGCAACAACAGGCTGTGACTTTGAGCGACAATTGACAACGATTAAATTTGAATTTTGTAATTGCCACAAACAGGCTGCCGAGTTTCTACAATTAAGCGCACGCAAATTTTAATGAAAAACGCAGTGATCCGGCGATAGCGTGTCGCGCGGATCGCGCATGGATTTTTAATGATTACACTGCCGTAGACAAGCGCCGATCTGGCGATAGAGTGTCGGCCAGATCGCGAGACGGCAACGATAATTAACAAGATTTCGACGAGCGCAAGGATCCGGCGATAGAGTGTCGCGCGGATCACGATTGGAATTGATTATAATGATGCCGTAAACGAGACTTGATATCGATAGAGCGTCGCATAGATCACGAGACGGCAATTGCAACAAAACACGAATGCGGTAATCCGGCGATAGTGCGTCGCGCGGATTGCGAATTAAGATTACTAGTAATTGCAGTTCTCAAGACGAAACGAACGAGATTCTATATCCGGCTCGAAGGACCATTTGTTCGGCGGGGGTCTTTATTCCCGCCGGAGGCGAAATTTGCTATTAGAATGCAAAGATAAGCGGCGGCGCGTTCGACGTTGAGAGCGCGAACCGGCGATCCGGCAGTTATCAACGAAGTGCAATAGCATGCAAGAAAAATAAGCAATTGTAGCGACTCACCGTAGTGCCGGCCAATCCTCCACGATTTCCCTCGGATCTGACCCAGCTCTAGCTCCGATCCAAACGGCAAGCAGCAAGCACCAGGGAGCAAGCGATCCGGACGGCAAGCACAAGCACAAGCAAGCAGGCGACCCAAATTGGCAAAGCACAAGCAAGCAAGCAGGCAGACAATGCGCACTAATCTTGAGAAGCGTGTGATCGGTACGGCGACTTTACGGCAAGTGTCGCGGCTCGGGGTGTCTCTGCAAAAGTCCCGCAGACAGTACCCCGTTCGCCAAAAGTGATTACTGGCCCGCGATGATCGATGGCAGCACCAGGACCGATAAGTCGCTCATCTACTGCTGCCAGATCGCCGCTTCGGCCGATTTATTAGGCATAACGCAAAACATGCAAAATCAGCTAAACTAAACTTATCAACTAACACGCAACTAATATAATACAACAAAGAAATCAATTAAGCAATACCAAACTACGAAACTTAATAACTATGTACAAGTGTGAGCGATCCGAACAGTGGGTGAGCATTTTATAGATTTTAGAATGTGTTCCTCCAAATCCTGCATTACAATATCGGCTATCATAGGCGACAAGGGCGAGCCCATCGGTGTTCCAAACATTTGTTTATAGACCTTCCCATTATATTTAAAATATGTTGATGTTAGTATAAAATCAATGGCGGTCATAAACTCTTGTACCGGTAACCTGGTGTTTGGCATGATAAAATTCCACCTGTTAGCGATCCCTTGGCTTGCAAGATTTAGAGGAACATTCGTGAAAAGAGAAGATACATCCAATGAGAGTAAAACGTCGGACGCCCTCAATCTTAACCCCGATAGGCGTTCATAGAGTACAAAACTATTTTTTACATGGCTCTTCGGTAATGGTAGGCTGTCAGTGATAATCTTATTCAAGAAGGTAGCCAAACTGTAGAGTGCACTATTTTTGGAAGAGACAATCAATCTTAGCGGGTAACCATTTTTATGAATTTTAGGGAGTCCGTAGGCTTTCGGGAGTGGAGCGTCACTACTTTTTAACGAGAAAAACTCTCTTTTTGTGATATACTCATTCTGTAACCATCTTTTTAGTAGCACGTTAAGTTGTTTTTCTAGGAGGGGAGAAGGATCTTTTTTGACTGTGATATATGTGTCTTCGTCACTTAACAGTATTATCATTTTATTATTGTACGATTGTTTATCGATAGCAACCGTTGTGTTGCCTTTGTCGGCCCTTGTGAATAGGATGTCCGTATGTTCTTGGCAGAAGGCCCGTGTGTGTTTTTGCATGTTTAGTAGCGTGTTGTGTATGGGGTCTTTCAAAGTTTTTAATGTCAGAAAATTATGGAGTTCAGGAATAATGTGTTCATAAATTTTTTTCTGGAACTCAGATTTTTGTACATTGGAGTAGGTCTCAATGTCCTTAATAAAGGTGATTATAGAGTTCCTTTTGTCAATTCAAATTAGCTAACAACGACTTAAGGTTTAGCCATCTAGTGTGTATATTTTGGGGAATAGATTCATCCCATTCCACGTCCGATTGCCAGAGGTCTTGCAAAATAAGTTTTGCGACTACTACAACGGATCCGAGTAGACCCAGGGGATCAAACAATCTGAACACTTCAGACAATATAGCTTTTTTAGTGATGACACTTGGCGATTGCAAAGGATTGTAGAGAAAAGTGTCGTTGTCGCTATCCCATAGAAGACCTAGTACGCGAGACTCGCAGTCCTTGTCGAATGTTAAAGAGTTTCTCGAACTGATCGCTCACGTGTCGTAACAATTCCGAACAATTGACTCCTTATTTGTTTAGCTCAATTGTTTTAGCTCAAAAGCTTTGAGCCTTAATATTTCTATTATTTGATCGCGGATAGTTATTAGTTCCATTTTAGAGTCATCCGACAAACTGATCAACGTAAAAGTCGCGCTTTATATGTGCCGACCCTTTAGGAAATAAGTACTCGTAATGATTTGCCAAATCTACGAGGCATCTTGTAGTTAAGTACGAAGTGGCAGCAGTGCCGTAAGTGACAGTAGTTAATTCAAAGACCTAAACCTCTGAGTCTTCAGTGTCGCGCCATAAGATTCTTTGCAAACGCGTCTGCGAGGGATGTATTAGTATCTGTCGATACATCTTTACCACGTCCGCGATTAGAACGTATCGAGATATGCGGAATCGTAATAATATAGAGATAAGATCATCCTGAACGACTGGCCCTGTAATCATGGATCCGTTTAAAGAAAGCTCGCTGCCGGTTTTGGATGATGCGTCAAATAAAACGCGAAGTTTAGTGCTTTTGGCACTCTCTTTTAGCATGCAGTGATGGGGCATATAATAGACGCCATTTTCATTTGGCTGCTCAACTATCTGCCGCATATGGCCTAATTCTAGATATTCGTGCATGAAAACAGAATATTTCTCTCTTTAAATCAGGATGGCAACGTGAAAACGCTTTAATACTATGTCTCGCGAGTTACCGTCCCAAAGTTGAGCTCCTGTTTGAATGGCAACTGAACAATGTACCTTCTTTGAGGATCCTTAGCTACGGTGTCTGCGAAGTGTTTTTCACATAGTCTTTTTTCTAGGATGTAGACCTTAGAGTTATTTTGAATATTATTTACCTTCCAGAACTGAGTTGATCGTCCAATTCTGCGTTGCTGATAAAAGCGCAAAAGGAATTGACGCGTTGAGGATATGATGGCAAATAGTTTAAATTGCCAACTAGAATCTAACCTAATCTTGTTTTTTAGAGAGTTGGATGTTTGTCCGACGCCTTTATTTGTCCCACGCACAGAAGACTCCAAAAGATTTCTGCTCCTATCAAAATATCGATTTTGGACAAAACGTTAAACTTAGGATCGGCTAGCTGGATGTTGCGAGGAACGTTAACTAACTGCTGAGTGCCTCATAGTGAAGGTAGGAAGATCGTCGGTTATGCGTTCTGTTACTATGCAGTCAAGAACAGTCAAAAAAGAATTTAATTGAGAATGAAACTTAATTCGCGCAGCTTCTGTGGATCGCGTGGTCGTGCCGCCCACGCCTAATATAACTATATTGCACAAGGTTAAGCTTACAGGCTAACCTATTCAGAAAGTCTTTAGTAATGAAGCTAGCTTGTGAGCCTGAATCCAAAAAAACGCGGCCAGAGTGTTGTGAGCCATTCTTGTTCCGCACGAGAACGACAGCAATTGAAAGCAGGGCGCACTTGCTCGGCACCAAATGAGAAAAATGAGTAACCACTAGAAGTATTTGAATTGTTTGATGTTGACGCACTAAGTTCTCATTCAGGATTATCGACTGTCTTGTTTTGATCGGAAGATGCGACCGAAATGTGCAAAAGCGTGTTGTGTTTGCGTGTGCAAAGCTTGCATCCCTGTTGGGCATTTGTTGGAAGTGTGCGTAGTGGAACGCAGCCAATTAAGATAAACTTTGCAAAAACGAACGCTTTCTATCCTTTGCTGAACAGGAAGGGCAAAAAATTGCATTGGAAAATAGAATGATCGGCGTGACAGAAGTCACATTTTGTCTTGACGGCCATATTACACAACATCCTTTTTTTTATTATTGTTCAGTGTTCGCGAAATTGTATTCTTTCCCGAAACACTGGATGCTTTCTGAGTCGATTCTAGAACATGACACTGCTGCGATAAGAACTCGAAAAACTCTTTGAATGTGGGTAATGTATCATCTGCCAGTGACCTTTGCCAGTCTCGCGTCGCGTGCTCGTCGAGTTTTGAATTAAGTAAATAAACCAGGAGATCGTCCCAGCTATCAGATAATTTAACGCTTTCAATGCTTGAATATGCGCCGCACCGTCCGCAATTTGCCGCTAATCAAACGCATTTTCTTTATTCATGGAAGGCAACGCGATTACAGCCGTCAAATGATTTTGAACAATGACGCTTTTATTATCATATCTCTCGCGTAAAAGATTTCACGCAACTGTGTAATTATTATCTGATATTTCGAGTGAGCTTATCAATTTATGCGCGTCTTCGGTCGTGGCTGCCCTCAAATATTGCAACTTGTGTACATCGCTGAGAGTTGAATTGGCATGGATTACCGAACAGAACGTGAAAGGGAACCATTTGTGATATTTCCCCGAAAACTTCGGAAGATCAAGCTTCGGCAAGCAAATATTTAACGGAGATGTGTCGTATCAGTTACATTTGATAAAGCTGGGGAGGCTACAGCGATGGTATGCGCTGTAGACGGTGGTCTCAATAAATCCCGTATTTTACCTGCTAAATCATAGTATGCTTCTTCGAAAGCGACTCTGTTGCTATCTTCGTTTTCGTCAATCATCTCCAATTACGTTTGAATTTTATCGTTTCAATGCTGCTCTAACTTGAACTTACGCTCATCGAGTTGAGACATTACTACCAGCGATGTGGACGTAATAGACTCGACATAGGTTTTTATATGCGTACATGCGGATTTGATTATACTGCGACGTTTTTTAAGAGGCTGAGTCCGAATCGATTGCCATTTCGCGATAACGTATAACGGCACGAGGATATGAAACTTTTGGTTGGCGAACTACTTGAATAAGCTTTCCTTACGTCAATGTGACGAAGGTGCGATCACTGCTGGCGCTGTGAGCGTAGCGAAGAATCGGCGAAGATGGCCGCGTAGCGAAGAGTCGACGAAGACGGCGAGCGTAGCGAGGAGTCTGCAAAAATGGTCGCTGCGACAAGTCTAGACTATTCTTTGCGCTGCCGGCAGTAAAAAGAATGTGTCGCAGGAATGCCTCCAGACGGAATACGGTCCCCCTTTTGCCCTTTTGCTCTCTAATTACACTAAAACATTATATATTTTATTTACGTCTACCACATGTTATTCGAATAAACGAGTATTATTTCATTAGATATATGATGGAGACACCAAACGTAACACTACCAGTTTCCACGTACTCGGGGAGTCCGACCAAGGTACCGAAGCATCTTCCAGCTTCTCTAGCGAAATCGAAGACGGAAGTGATGGAGTTATCCGATCTGCACCATCCAAATTGTAAGATTAATCGTAAGGTTCACCACACCACGAGCAGCTCAAGCGGTGCTGGAGGAGGGGAGAACATAGACGATAGAACAGAATCCGAGAGTTCGGATTCAGTGTTTCTTACCCCGGAAGTCGTCAAGGCTACTGAGGCCGTGGAGTTCATTGCGGAGCATCTCAAGAACGAAGACTTGTACATACAGGTTTTGCAATCTTTCCACGGAAATAGAACACTCTTAAACAATATATGTATAATGACTTTTCTAAATACTCATTTCCCGATATCTTTCTTCCAGACAAGGGAAGACTGGAAATATGCCGCAATGGTGTTTGATCGACTGCAACTTTATATATTCTTTATAGTGACGACCGTAGGTACCATCAGAATCCTAATGGACGCGCCTCATATTTTCGAGTATGTGGACCAGGATCGTATTATAGAAATTTTTAGTGCAAAATAATCCGATTTGCCACAATGAAGCGCAATCACAAATAACACAGTCCTGCGAGGGTCAGTTACATAAATGAGAGAAGGTGGATCTTATAGTTTTTTTGACGCTGAAATTGAATCTGGGCTCAGAAATTCTCTAGCACGTCAGGTTTTAGAGTAATTTGAGATTAAATGATGCAAAAATGGCCATTTTGGTCAATTTCAAACAGTTATTGTGGGGGAACAAATTGTTATTGTTTATTTCGGAAAACGGCATCGTATAGTTCTAGTCTTTAGCTTTAAAATCCATTTTCGATTGCCGCTGTACGATTTGTTTTGGCTGAGATATGAAAGATAGAAGATAGTCATGTACATGATGAATCCAATAAACCATTGCCACTCACTCATGTCAGATATACATGTTAACTACGAATCACAATGTAGATCACAACATCTAGGTATTTTGGAATAACGCTTGTTACGTTTCTCATTCTGATAAGCAATGAGAAAATATTAGTTTTATTAAAATGGAAAATGGCGGATTGAATATGACAAAATCGAAGCATCCAGTCATTGAAGGCAAGATCAGAAGATAATGATGCCATTAACTTCCGGCTCCATTGCGATGCGTTTAGACGAAGGATTTACGAAACGACTATTGAATAGTTTTCATTCTTCATTTTATCGAAGAAAGGTATTTCCAAAGTTTTTAAAGGAGAAGCCATATTATAACAAGTTACTTGCCAACTTTATAATTTTTATAAAATGATATTTTATTAGTTATTTATTTTTAATATTAAAATATATTTAAATTTATATATAAATATATTTAATATTAAATAGGCAAAGATTTTCCTATTTAATAATACAGTTTTTAAATTAAGAACTTACTTAAAATTTGAAGAGTTTGTTATCACACTGAAGAGAATTTTAATAATTATACGAACTAGGTAAATTTTTAGTAAAAAGAATTTGATTTAATTTATTTCTCATTCATTTTAACTCGAAACATACCGTTTCATATGATATTTGTAGTGATTATAAATATTGTTGGAAATATCATGATTGCTCTTTTAACCCTAGAACCCTAAACATAGATAAAATTTATCCAACAACCAAGTGAATTTTAAAGAAACATGTATGTTGTCTTTTTATAATGACTATTTTAACTTTATTTAATCGTAAAAGTATTAACAAAATTATCTTGATGTTTCCTCCGATTTTAACAAGAGCATTGAATTTCCATTTTATTTTTCTGTGAATCATGAGTAAATAAAAATGCGCTGGGTAAAATTTATCCATGTTTATGGTTTACGTAAATGTTTAGACTTCTAGGGTTAAAAGTGTAGTTATCACGTAATACACTTAATGTTAAACGATGAAATCCGCTGGAAACATTATATATTGTATCTAAAAAAAATACAGAATTAGTTAATAGTACTTTGGCAAAATTATTGTAATATATTAATATAATGATGGTACGCACAAACATGTTTAGTCAACTTATCAATATCTCTTAATTAGAATACAAATAATCCAATAGTGTCTAATAAGTTAGGAAAGTATATAAAACGAGAATTATTTATCGTAAAATAACTCAGATTACAGGAATTCACGTTTAACATTAAAAATGATATAAAATCATCACGTATTTTTCTAGAATTATAATTTTTTTAGCATTATAATTTATTAATGCATTTAACATAGTTTTTCTTTTCTATGTTTAAGTTACTATATACGCGCGTTTGACATCTATGTTAGTGTTAAACGTGTGAGAGAAAACAGTTCTGTATTTAATCTCTCGACCATAATTTTAGCGATCAACTTCAACCAAATCGATCAAATTCATATCAAAGCTATAGATCTCCGCATAAGATAAGATCGAAATGTTCTTCACGACGTACATCCATACGCGGATACTTACGCAGAATCAATCACGCGCGCGCGATAATGTTTTAGATATAAATTTAAAATAATTTTGATAATAATCGTGCAAGTCGTCGTAATTTAGTCAATCTCGCGTTTGATACTCGCTGTCGTGGCATTGATCATAATTATTATAGAATTGCGATGTTACTCATGTTCGTCAAGCATCGTCGAACGAGCTCGTAGTAACGAATTTTACGCGAGCAAAACGTTGTGAATTAAATAATTACGAAGAGATATATGCTGGTATCTAATCAATGACCTTCGGAAGACTCGGAAACTTCGGGAAAGCCAATCCAAATAAAAGTTCTTAACAATAATTTATAAAACGCGCGCGAGTGCAAATTCAGAGGAAAAATTTGATTATATCTTTACTGAATGCAAACAAAAATTGTACTTTGTGAGTGCACTTTTACTTGGTTGGCTTTTCTAAAAAATAGCTCATGTTCTCATCTCGCGTATTTATACAGAATATCTGTATATATCTGAACAATACAGAATATCAAGAGACACTGTAGTGTCTCGGTGCCAAATGTAGCGCAGCGAGACCGGCCGTGTATATTTACGCGAGTCGGAAAGTTGCAAGACCCTCAGATTATCGGATCTCGACAACCGCTGAACCGATCGACTTCTAAGTAGACTCAATCGATAGCTCGGGTTTGATTTTCATAATAAAACTATTTTTATTTTTTGGCTATGTGCCCTACAAGCTGAGATATTGCGATGCAAAGTTGAGATCTGAAAATTTTTGTTTAAGAAACGTCGTCGTCAACATTGGTGGTGAGAGCGGAGTGAGGTAGGGGTCCGGAAATGTACTTTTTGCTTTTCCACCACAGTGTGGCTCTGCAAGCGTTCAATAAATCGCGCGGGCATTATCGATTTAACAAATGTATCGATAACAGACTTATCGACAATAGATATATCGATAAGAGATATATCGACAATGTTAAAAGAGAGAAGATAGAAGATTATCGTGACATTATTTTTTTTATTTTTTTTTATTTTTTTTTTTTTTTGTAAAATGACCTTTTTTAATACATTTACCGTAGTGAAATATAGCACTAATAACTTTATACAATTGTCCAGCTATTGATATTTTACTTGTAGGGACAGAACATAAACTAAAATTGTGTGGTAAATTAGTACTGATAATAATGTACTTGTTTCTCTTTCTATTAACAATTTAAAGAATAAAAATTATAATCTTAATGATTTATTAAAAATTTCATTTTTACATTGGAATCAGTCAAATGACAAATCATGTGAATATTGTGGAAAAAATGATATTTTAATAAAAAATGAAATAATATCGGCGAAAGAGATAGTTATTATTCACTTAGTATTATTTTCATTACAGAATGGTAAATTAGTGAAGATATCACACAATTTTAGTTTATGTTCTGTCCCTATAAGTAAAATATCAATAGCTGGACAATTGTATAAAGTTATGAGTGCTACATTTCACTACGGTAAATGTATTAAAAAAGGTCATTTTACAAATATGTGTAGAGAAGGAACATCTAGCGTTTGGATTGAAAATAATGATGCGCAGGTTAGAAAAAAGCCTAGAGGCGCTAAAGATATTTATATTTTACTTTTAGAAAAAATTGTTAATAAGTAATATATTCTTTTATAGTTTAAAATAATATAAATAATACTACAAAATGCGTGATATCAGTACAAAATTACCTTTTCAAAAAAAGGTAAAAAAAAGGTGCCAAATGTACGCGCAGATATACGAGATAAAATTATGAATAATACTACAAAATGCGTGATATCAGTACAAAATTACCTTTTTTAAAAAGGGTAAAAAAAGGCGCCAAGTGTACGCACAAAAACGGACCTCATTACAAAACTATTTGTATATATACATATATATATTTACTGTACTATTTGTCTATATATAGGTATTTTTAATCTACTTAAAAAGATATGATGTGTCAAAAAATGGCACCAAGTAGGAATAAATCTTTGAATAGTTGTGTATGTACACATGTATACAGCATAAAATATTATGTTGTGTAAGATAAACGTAAATAATTTAAATGTTGTGTAAGGTAAACGTAATACTTTACACAATACACAATACATTTATATATTTACTGTACTATTATATTATCATGTATATAGCAGCGCCAAATTTTTTGCAATATTTTTTTATTTAATTAAAAAATTTTAAAAAAAGTTAAGTAGTCTTTTTTATAATAAAATAATGCATCAATAAAACTCATGGAATTTTATACTTTGACGTTTATTATCTGTTTCATGATTGATATCATGATACAACGTTCCAATTACAAGACTATAAATGAAAAGAGTCTAGAAGAATAATATTCTTCTTTCAAATCACCGAAGAAAAATTTATCAGAGTAAATTAAATGTTTGTGTACGATTGAAAGAAAAGAGGGGAAAATAAAAGACGTTTATTTTCATTTCATTTATTTCAACAATTTCATAATAACGTAATAATGTTAATAATATTACAATGCGGCGATTACAGTGCTCACCAGTTAACAGGGATTCTCATATCGATCAACGTTGCCTCGAAAAGGAGCCCAGCGTAGAAATATAACAAATTTTTATTCACGCTCTCTTATATCTCCTCCGGTATGGATTTACTATCGGACCAGGCTGTTATCGGAGGCATAATTAAAAGTCAAGTGAGATCGGATGAGTTCAGTTCAATTGCATCGTCCCACCAGAGTCTATGGGAACAGTAACATTTTTTTAATTCTCGCCTTTCCTTGCATTTCTCGATGGCGATCGCGCACTTTAATTGTCGATCTTAATGATCTGGTGTAACGGTGGACAATACGGGGCGATTTCTTTCTTTTTTAAATTACATAAGGAATAAAGATATAGGTAGGTAATGAAGAGAGTTAGATTGCGCTCTACATAGTCGGGTTTCTGAAATTGCATTAGCGCGGCTTTTAACATCCTTTAAATTCAATAAGTTAGCATCGAGAGATAATTAAGTTATAACTTCATCTTTTTTCCATTGTTAGTTTAGAGAGAAAGTGATCTCGATAAAGTTTTACCCTAACTGCTAATAGACTACCTTTGAATCACCCCTATAAATACTGTCAGAGTATAACTACATCGCTATTGATTACAGGCTAGCTTTAATATTCAATTAATCGATTATTAACCATTTTCTTTTATTCATTATTACGAATATGACTTTAGCATTCAATAATTTAAATATGTATAGTTTATGTTTAGTGGTACATATGCTTAATAGTTTCGCTTTTATTTATTTATTTTTTTTTTTTTGCGGTAATTTAAAATTATCTTCCTCTTTATTTCGCTAATCAGCCAACGCGTATTTTCGATCGTTCTATTTCTCTTAATTCTTATTTTTTCTTCGTTTGATAGGACGCAACTTCCTATAAAATCGCGCGTGGTGAGTTAGCTGAGCGAGGATTTAAAACGGAAGGAAACAAGTATTGCCCGCAGGAAATACCTGTGTGCTTTTGTAAAAATTCATTTTTAAATTCAGTTGGCTGTGACGCGTTTTTTCTTATCTCTGTCCTTTTTTTATATATATTTTTTCTCTCCACCTCATTTACCATAAAATTCTGACACAAGTGTGTAATACTCGCTCGAACTCAGAATTTTATTTTCTCTTTCGTCCTTGTGCAGTAAATCTGCATGTTACATTCTAACGACATTTAACAATTTAAAATATTTAAATAATTTAAAAGAAATGTAAAATTGTATTAAAGAAAAAAATCATACTTTTGTTTATACTTGCTAACGTTATATGTTTCAAGTTGCTCTCTATCAAATCGATATCATCTTTATGTAGTATACTTGCCAGATATTAAACTATTTTTCTTTATTATTTGTTTCTTTGAAATTTTGAGAAACTTATTGGTTTAAAGAGTAACGAAGAATGTCTTCGTTATTTTTTTTCAGAACACGGAAAATTAATGTAACGAAATAAATCGCCAGAATTTTTTTCTACAACAACTTGCAAAATTATTTTGCAAATTTTTTTCGATTCTCATAACAAATTAATTTGTCAGTTCTACTTGTTACTTCCGCGCCACCGTTGATCTCCCTCACATTAATTACATTCCTATTTAACCCTATCGCGTACACGTTCGCGCCACAGCGCGCTCGCTTACGCTTTAAGGATTAGCTAAAAATTTGGCACTTGAACTTACGCTTCACCTAATCAGTTAGTCTAATTAATTAATTCGCCATTGTAAAAAGAGATACGCGCACGAGCATATCTTAATTACTCCTTTTCTACTCCTGGTTTTCTCGCTTTCACTTACTCGCGTTAATCGACCGGTCAACCCGGGTGATTGATCATTGTAATGCTTTACAAATGGCACAATGGAATTTACACGCAAATCTTGCCCCGAGTCGCTTCGGCAAAACGATTCGATAACATGACACTCGAAATCCGCGTCGTTTCGTGCGAAAAGCGTCGTTTTGCTTTTGTTTTTTCTCCGCGAGCCATCGAATGTAAATACGATGGTATAGTTTTGTAAACATTCTATATCTCCATACAATTGTTCCATTTCAAAAGCGGTTTAACGCGGGATTGCATGGATTTTCCAATAAAAAAAATATCAGAAGAATATCCTTTGTATCGACTGTTAGTAGTCTTGTATATTTTTAACCGATTCCGTGATGCTTCCTTGCAATATCTCAGTGTTGCATCTTCTTCGTGGGAATAATATATGATATCTTCTTTTAACAATATGGTAACATTTTTATGATAACACAGCATTATTTTATGATAATTTTCGTTTTGCTTCTTATCAAGTCACTTATCGATACTCTCGCGTTAATTA
Organism: Crematogaster levior; assembly: GCA_901521435.1. Taxonomy (NCBI): domain Eukaryota; kingdom Metazoa; phylum Arthropoda; class Insecta; order Hymenoptera; family Formicidae; genus Crematogaster; species Crematogaster levior. The sequence continues at coordinate 7,759 of CABEGB010000565.1, read as the reverse complement.
GAGGTAGTATTACGTGTATCAAGAAATATAGTTTTCATCACCAGCCGCTTGGAGTCATCCAGGGATTGTCTTAACACTTAAACGGGTATAATCGATGGGCAATTGTAATTATCTCTAACCGATAAATCATTAGGTAAAGTTCTTAAAACGCTCGAGTAATAGTCGAGTGAAACGACTAAAAGCTACTATTCTCGCGTACGGCTTAACTCGTATTATAATCCGTATGTCAGAAATACGGGAGTACTTTACTTAAGGATTTCTGGAAAACTAAAGAAAAATTTTTGGGATATAACGAGTTAATTTCCACGACACGGAAGTGTTGCGTCGGCTTGATGAAACGATGCTCATCATCAAATTTCGGAATTGGATTTTAAATGGGAAATAGCGTTATTCTAACGATATTGATATTCTTCGATTTGTTCTTCTTATTCCTGTCGTCCTTTGCTTGATGATCGATGGATAAGACGTTCGAAAAATCTCTTATCACTCTGCTAAATTTTCTTTTTTTTCACCCTGTACATCTGCGCTACCACAACATCCTATAAGCCTATCAATCTTCGCTTATCTCTTTAGTTAACTCGTATATTTATTTTTTTTTCTTTCTCTTTATCCACCACAACTACTCCTTAGTTGGAAACGATTCAATTCGCAATCAGAAGTCGACTTAATCGTATATAAACGTAAAAAGGAAATTTCAACAATTCGTGCACAGGCGAAGAATCTCATAGCTAATACGATTTAATATTATTATTGTTATTATTAATAGTAATAATAATATTACCATTTATCATTATCGTTAATTTTTATTACTAATTGTTACCTCTCATTATTATTACTCCTTTTTTATTACAGTTTATATAACAGCTCCGCGCGTGTTAAGTTGTCGGTTTCAAAGGCGCAAGTCACGTTAATGCTGCTTATTTCTTACTCTCTCTTCTCTCACTTTCTCTCTTTTTCCATATTTGGTCATTCGCTTAAATGTTCAATTTGTACGGAAAGTTCATTGACTGCCGCCGTACTATCTTGGAAAAGTAATTGCCTTATGCAACGTGGACAAGAGATTCATTTATATATGTTTTATATAATTAGTTTCAGTTTATGATAAATCGGAGTCACATTACAGGAAACATACTATATCTTGGAAAGGTGTCTTCGTTACATGTGCATATCATGAGAAGGACATTTGCTCTGACACCTACAGCGCATAAATATTTAGAAATTGGACTCAAAGTGGGACCCATGTCGTCTGTGGAATTAATTCTTGGAGATATCCGAGGACATCAGATGGTGTTGCCTTATGCAACGTGGACAAGATTCATTTATATATATTTTACACAATTAGTTTCAGTTTTTGATAAATCGGAGTCACATTACAGGAAACGTACTATCTCTCAAAGGTGTTCTCGTTACATGCATACCATGACAAGGATATTTGTTCTGACGCCTACGGCGCATAAATATTTGGAAATTGAACTCAAAGTGGAACCCGTGGACAAGATTCATTGAAAGACGCGTGGATATTGAACGATTCCTGCAACAGCTACTTCACCGTTACAGATTGGAGATCTATCTATAGGACTCGCTGCAATACGTATAAACGTTGTAAAACTAACATTACACGATACATGCTTATACATTAAGCCGTCAACCGTACTCTTTCTGTTCGAATTAAAACATTGTGTCGAACATGCATATTTCAAGCTGTGTCAGAGTATAAAAAGCGTTAGTGATAGATAAAAGATTTCATAGATATTTTACGCAATAATTATGTTACGATAAACGTGGTGCAGCTACAATCTTACGTCAAATTTACGATAAAACTTTTATCATAGATTGCGAACTATTGGCTTATGCTCTAGATCCTATTATGTATGATGCAATTCATCATGAATAAATAATGGCAAAAAATTATTTTAATTCTATTTCTTCCTCTTCCTCTATACCATTTTATCCACTGTATTGTCTCTTTAGCTAAATAAGATTAAAAAATTAATAAAAATTATAATATAATTTATTAAAAATAATTTAATAAAAGATTAAATATTATAATAATAAAGCAGGCGAACGCAAGAAAAAAAGGGAACGCTTGTACATGAGGGGAAAGAAGATACGCGCTTGTGGAAGAAAGAAAGATCTTCGCTTAAAGAAGAGGTCAAATTTTTAAAAAACTAACTAATAATGCGCGTTAATGTTTTTTTAGAAAAAATAGGAAAGTTGCATATAACCTAGTGATGCACTAGAATACGAATTTAATTTTATCTTTCGACGTCGAAAATTTATAAAAAGTGAGTGATTTATGGAACTATATAAAACTACATAAAACAGAAGTCGGGATCTTTGTTTAGACCTTATTTGTTTGGACCTTTTCTTGACAAACAAAAAATAAAAGAAAAAATTGGGTTAATGTTAACTTGGGCTGCCACAGATAAGCAAGCTCTCCCCCTCCACTTTGTCTTCTTCCCCCATAATGTCATACCCCCGCGCCCCGCTCGGAGGACCTGAGATAAAATAGGCCCTATATTCCTACTAATTACCCCAAAAGAGCTTTCGTCTCATGTATAATAATTATATATGAAGTTAGATTTTATAATTATGACGTAAATACATAAATTATCGAATGTATTAACTAACACAACAAATGTTCTAAGTAATGTTCGTAAGTTTGGTAATTATTTACCAAACCGACGCCATCGCCGATTTTGATGACCTTGACATATATTGTCAAGGTCATCCTTCTGAGTGACGTTCGGAAGGTTTTAGCCGTCGCTCATTATTCATTAAAAAGTTATAAACAAAAAAAGTTTGAAAAATATAGTAGCTATTTTGAGAGATTTAATGATCATATGCATCATCGCTTAAATTGAAATTTAGGTAAATGAGTCTTACACACACACACACACACACACACACGCCCACACACACACACACACACACACACACACACACACACACACAGTTAGAAAAATTTATTCATTATTATCGTCGCATATTGGATATATATGTGACATAATAGTAAAGAAAGCTTCAATTCTTTCGTTATAATCAAAACGTCGACGAAATAAAAACGAAATAAAAATCCAAAACAAGGTTTGTAATTGTTCTGTTATACATGCATTTCACACATAATACATAGTCGTTAGACTTTCAAAATAGCTGCTATATTTTTCAAACTTTTTTTTGTTTATAACTTTTTAATAAATAATAAGCGACGGCTAAAACCTTCACTCAGGAGGATGACCTTGACAATATATGTCGAAATCGGCAACAATTATAAATAAAATATAAAATATTATAGACAAATTTAATATTTATTTTATTTTTTGTTTTCCAAATAAATATAAATTATTTTAAAAAATATTTTTTCTCTTTCTTTTAAGATTTCTAATTTAATTTTTTTTTTAATAAAAAAAACTTTATTGTTATAGAGGACGACGTTAGATTTATCCCTCTCTATTCTCCGAGACTAGACTGTCTAGAAACCCTCGGTAAAACAGCGCATCCGTTGCAAGAACGAACAACCACCCCTAGTTGCCAACCCTCGAGGGTAGCTCAGTTTACTCTGACGCGTTGAAAATCTCGCTACGCCTGATGGTGTTTCTCCGCGACCCCTTCCTTTTCTCTGAGTGACAGAGAACAAATTGCTTACAGCAATTTCAACGATGTCTTCGATGATGAACAAATATTACATTCTTCATGACCGTGCTTTACCTAATAAGAAATAAATTTAAAACGCCTAGACGGTCAGATCTGGATCTTTGATGGCCAATCAATGATCTGCGTAAACGTAGTAAACTAAATTATTTATTTAAAGGAGGTGGGGGATCTTATTAATACCAACATGTGAAATCATGTTGATGCTAAGTTGGTGATTTACTTGCGTTTTAAAGTTCGACTGTGTCGGCGCGCATCTTATTTAGTTATTTACTGCGTTTACGCAGATCATTGATTGACCATCAAAGATCCAGGTCTGACCGTCTAAGCGTTTTAAATTTATTTTTCCAACAATGAATTTTTAGAAATTGTAAGAGTACACGATGAAAATTAGAACTGAAAAGGATACACGATGAAAAATTATAATGGTAAGGGTACACGATGAAATATTATAACTGTTTGACAAGGGTGGGTTCGGTGCTTCGGGTTAGGTGTCAAGGAATGAAATGCAATTATTCGCCGGCGGTACGACCGTCTGCGCTTCTATGTTGATTCGTGGTGGTGGCGGTGGCGGTACGACCGTGCTGGTGGCGGCAGTGTTCGCGGCGCGTTCGAGCGTTTGGGTGGGACCACAACAAACCTGTCCAAAATGTATTTTTGCTTGTGTCTCGTGCGACTATTCCTAATCTCGGCGATTCTGTGCGTCGGTAAGGCTCGTTTTGGAACGACAAAATAAAGCTGAAAAGAACTCGTGCGTCGTGGAAGAAGTGTGGCGTTCGAATGTAGGAGTAACTAATATTTTTTTGACAAAAAAAAGCGAGAAAAGTAGATTGTGGTAACGACAAGATGAAGCAACGTGCGAGTTTCTAATTTACGCGATTTATCTCACGCGATTCAATTACCGGATATTCCTGTTAATCGCGTTAATCGTTTTACTTGCAGGTCTATGCTCCGAAGATGAAGAGAGACTGGTGCGAGATCTGTTCAAAAAATACAATAAATTCATCCGGCCAGTGCAAAATATGACGGAGAAAGTACGCGTGGAGTTTGGCCTCGTCTTTATGCAACTAATCAATGTGGTAAGATTTTCTTGCTTTGTTTCATTTTCGCGAATTATTCAGATAATGGTGGAAAATTGAACGATCACACGAACTTATCTTAAGTGATGTTCGATCGTGATTATATGAAGAGTCTCGTCGAGAGATTAACAACTTGTAGTAGTCCGCCCCTTGCGGGCCACAGTTCAGAGCCAAAAGCAAGAGATAGCGCCTCGCAGTCCTTCCGCTGCGGAATCCGACCCCAACATCTTCATTATTTTAAAGACAATTCGGGTATAGAAATTGGTAGGAAATCGGGATGTGAACTTCAGGGTGGGACTGAATCTCTCGACCAGGGTTTTCATATAACCACAATCGAACATTACTTAAGATAATTCGTTTAATTGTTCAATTATATTCAAGCCTTCGAGATTAACAACTTGTAGATGTTTAGAGCTCGGTTTCCACTCTATCCTTTCTTCTTTCCGTGCCGCTTCTATCGAAGATTGGCGATCATCATAACTATCTGGACTTTGGAGACGGCCGACCGGAACAGTGATCTGGTGCTCTTGCCGAATCACTGCCGCAAGTTCTTCAACCAGGATGTCCTGCGTCGACCCAGGGCCCGTCGCCTCTCAATTCTTCTTTGTATGATTAGTTGTAAGAGATGATATTTTTCATTTCGTAGGACGTAACCGAAATAAAGAAGCTTTCTCTTCTTTACTGACAGTAGGAGTTCAGCACTCGTATTCATTCTAGTGAGAACCCCGGCGTTAGTCACATGATTCATCTAGGATATTCTATTCATTCGCCGGTACACCCACATCTCAAAGGCGTTGATTTTGTTCTTCAGATTCTGGGTCAGGATCCAATCCTCCATGCCATATAAGACAACAAGAAACACGTAACAGCGAAGCATCTTAAGACGCAGGTCCAAGCACAGGTTGGTTAGAACATTTTTCATTTTTGCAAACACGCTTCTCGCCTGTTCAATACGGCTTCTGATCTCCTGGGCAGTGTCTCACTTGGCATTGATCAGGCACCCCAGGTATTTGAAGCTGTCGCACCTCTCGATCTGCTCGCCATTTAATGTGAGGCTAGCGGGAACAGCATGTCGTTTTGATATCACCAATAGCTTTTCTTTTTGACATTGATGTTGATGCTATGCTCCCTGCTCGCCGAGCTAACTCTGTCCAGCAGAGTTTGTAGCTCCTCTAGGGAAGACGCGATCAGTACGGTGTCATCGACACATATCTGAAGTTATTGGCAAGCTGGTTATTGACGGATATTCCTTCGGTGGCATCTTCCAACGCTTCTGCCATTATTTTCTCCGAGTACAGATTGAACAGAGTCAGTGACAACACGCACTCCTGCCTGACACCGCGCCTGATCCTGACTTCGTTTCGTCGGCCTCGATTAACACCGATGCCACTTGCTGTCAGTACAGATCAGCAATAGCATGAACATTTCTCTCATCTATTCCGACCTCTTTAAGAATTTCTACAAGATAGTCATGTCTGACTCAATCAAACGCTTTTCCGTAGTCAATGAACCAGGTGTAAACGTCTCGGTTCATATCGAGGCATCTTTGCACCAGGACTTGAAGTTCAAAAAGGGCATCGCGGGTGCCAAAGCCGTTTCTAAATCCGAACTTCTCCACTGATATGAGTTCATCACATTGTATATCCGTTTCAGAAAAATCTTCAAATACACTTTCAACACGTGGCTCATTAGGCTAATCGTATGGTCCTCACATTTCTTAGCATTTGGCTTCTTTGGTAGAATAATGAAGTATGATTTGAGCCAATCTTTGGGTAGTGTGCCACTCGAATACACTTTATTGAAGAGTTTGGTCAGCAGTTTCACGCCGTCATCGTCAAACAGTTTAAGCACCTCGCCGTGAATGCTGTCTAGGCCCGGGACCTTCCCGTTGCTGAGTTGGTTGATGGCGTATCTGACTTCATTGCACAGGATTTCGAGTCCAATGGTTGCATCTTCTGTTCCATGCATTTTATTCCTCACATTATGGAACAGCTCCTCAACGTAAGTTTCCCACACACGTTTCTTTTCATTCAGATCAGCAACGAGGTTCCCATCTCTGTCTATTAGAGATGTAAGTGGTTTTCCTCTCTTCTTTGACACAGATTCGTTAATATTTCTATGAAGGTTGAAGGTGTCATGCCAGTCTTGCAGCTCTTCCAATTCTCGACATCTTTCTTCCTCTCTACGCTCTTTTGCTTCTCTAACCTTTCTCTGTATAACCCAGTGCATTTCTCTGTATTTTGCTCGATTAACGTCATCTTCTTCTCTCTTCCATCAACTCAAGAATTTCGTCCGCCATCCATTCCTTGTGTTCATTTCTTTTAGCTTTCAGGTCTTTCACATGTTTCATTGAAAATTTTCTTCATCTGCTGCCATAGTCCGTCAACATCCGTCGTCTCATCAGCCATGCCGACGCCATCCGCAAGATCAGCCTCACTCTCTCCTTGATCCTTTATCCTTTAGTAACTATCAATTACTTTGAATGACAAAAAGAAAGAAAAAAAAAGAAAAAAGGAAAAAGAGAGAGAGAAAAAAACAGTCTAGGATTTTATTTTCACTGTTGGTTCCAAGAATGGCTTTTGCAAACGTGGTCTAGTCCGGTAGCACAAATCGATTGTAGAATCATGCGAAGACGTTGGATTTTTCAGACCATCCTGCCGTTTGGTGTATAGTGTCCACGTTCACGCCTTTCAATGCTGTTGCTGATGTTGTAGCGTATTTCGTACTGTATGCTGAAAAATGTTTTGTGTCAATACCTACTTGAGATAGGCAGGATTTGAAGCAGAATTTCCACCCTAATTAGCGAAAAAGTTTGAAGCCTATGAGCAAGGAGGGCAAGGAGGGTGACAGTCTTTTTACTAAACTGTTGGAGTTGTAAAGCATTATTTGGGGGCAAGTTTTTGAGGAAGGATAAAACCACTTCCACCCCAGGTGTAGGTATCTCGGCCTAGAAGGACGCATTTTAAAGACTCCTTCAAAGAATCACTGTATTGCTTGATTTCTCGCAAACTCTTTCCGTGAGATCAATG
>CABEGB010000564.1:0-24271 GCA_901521435.1 Crematogaster levior | reverse complement strand
ATTTGATTCTTTAAGAATGTACTGGGTAATTGGCCCCTAGAGAGAGCATCAGCTGGATTAGACTTTGAATTGATGTGTCTCCAAATCACAGACTGAGTTAATTCTTTAATCTGAATAACGCGATGAGGTACGTAATGTTTTAAGAGACGCAGTTGAGTTTTTATCCACTGTAATACTACGGTTGAATCACTCCATAATTTTATTACACGATAGTCCCAATGCATTACTGGATTCGCGATATAGTTTAGCTAGTAACAGGGCTCCGCATAATTCGAGCCGAGGAATTGTCATCGTTTTCAATGGTGCGATTCGTGATTTGGCACATAAGAGACGACAACAAATGTTACCGTGTGCGTCCTTTGTTTGAATATATAGACAGGTTCCGTAACCTTTATTACTTGCATCGCAAAAACCATGGATATGTATTTCCTTATAGTCTGACTATGATCTATGAAAAATTCGTTGATCAAACTTAATTGTGCAGTAAATTCAGTCCATGTGTTGCGTATGGTGTTTGATGGCACTGCTTCGTTTCCCAGTCTAGTTTGCATTGCCATAATTGTTGCATAAGTCCTTTTGTATATAATATGACTGGCCCTAGAATACCTAATGGATCGAAAATCTTAGCAATTTCTGATAATATCATGTGTTTTGTAACCCTTTCCGTGTGATTGATTGACTGAACCGAATAACGTAATACGTCATCTTTCGCGGACCACGTTATACCTAACGTTTTTAACGAATTATTCTTGTCTAATACAAGACTTGCATTTATCGCGTCAGGATTTAGATCCTCTATGATATGTTTATCGTTTGACGCCCATTGTCGAATATTGAATCCTCCACGAGATAATAGTGAGATTATTTTATTCCGCAATGTGCGAGCCTCATCAATACTTGTCGCGCCGCACAGTGGAAAAAAACGAGAAATCGTGTTTCGAAATTGTCTGCAGCTTTCAAATCTTAACCGATTTTCATGCGGTTTTTTTTAAATTAAAGCTAATTCAATTCAGAACAAAGTTATCGAGGCCGATTTTGTAATTCGACCTTTGTTTCAAAATGGCGGATATAATAAAGCGGCTGCGAAAGTACAATTACAATTAACAAATCTAAACCGATGTGTCTAAATTGAGTATATGTATGCTTTTAATGTTATAGATTATGAATACTAAATCCAATACTAAAATTACGGAACTAATTATAATAAAACCAATATGGCCGCTATAAACAATAACAAATTATAAATGTTATGAAATGTAGCATTATTCAGCGTGTATTTAAAAGAGTGAAAGAGGATGGAATTTGGAATTAAAAGTTTCTTGTCCGTTTTTGGCTCAGACCATTATTTACCGAGTTATTAACAATCAAAGTTGATAAATCAGATGGTGCACGGCTGAAGTACACTGTGCCGTAGCATGCCATGAAGCTCTTTACGCAACCAAATTTGCTCAACCCAAAGAGTTACTTCGATTTATCCGATATTTTTTTCAATGTACGTTCTTTTTTCCGTACCGGGACAGTTCTTGTTATTTCTTTTGTCTCAAATAAAATGTCTTTAATCGCAGTTACCGGATGACACGAAAAACTCGTTTGAAACAAAAACTAACAATTGTCTCAAATCTTATATTTATCCGATTTGCCCCGATCTGCTATATGTGATTTTCCACAAAACAAGAAAATGTTTTTTTATTTTTATTTAAATGTCCACCATTATAATAATTTTGTTTTTTTTATTTAAATGTTGGTCATATCGAATGTCATTAAATTGTGTAATTTTCCAAATGTAATCTCGAAAACTATTCAATATGATTTTTAACAAAAATTGACTTTTCTATTTGGCATTCATTATACTTCATTCACCATTTTCAATTTATTAACTATTAAAATATATTTGCAATAAACAATCTTAAAAATATGTATTTACATGTAAATTTTGTGAAAATTGACATATAATGATAGATTTTATTATATTTATAATTTTTTACTATTTATAGCGGCCATATTGGTTTTATTATAATTAATTCCGTAATTTTAGTATTGATTTTAGTATTGATTCATAATCTATAACATTAAAAGCATACATATACTCAATTTAGACACATCGGTTTAGATTTGTTAATGCTTTTGCAGCCGCTTTATTATATCCGCCATTTTGAAACAAAGGTCGAATTACAAAATCGGCCTCGATAACTTTGTTTGGAATTGAATTAGCTTTAATTTAAAAAAAATCGCTGAAAATCGGTTAAGATTTGGAAGCTGCAGACAATTTCGAAACACGATTTTTCGTTTTTCCCCACTGTGCGCCGGTGAGTAAATCGTCTACGTACAAATGGGCCTTGAGAACTTGGGCCGCAGCAGGATATGTGTGATATTCTTTTTCTGCAAGCCTTTGAATCGTGCGTATTGCTAAATAAGGTGACGAGGACAACCGAAGGTTAGAGTATTGAGTTGAAAAGTCTTAATTTCTTCATTTTCTTGCCATAGTATGCATTGATATTTCCTATGTCCTCGTGTAATATTATTTGCCAGTACATTTTTTTTATGTTGGCAGTGAGCGCGTATTTGTATGTGCGAAATCTTAATAAATGCGCGAATATCGGGTCTTGAATCGTAGGTCTATTAGTATATAGTTTAAGGAATTAGCCCCTCTTGTTTTTGCTGACGCGTCGAATACCACGCGAACCTTAGTGGTATTACTGGAGGTAATACTTTAATCACCGCATGATGCGACATGTAAAATCCGTCATTAGATGGTGCATTTATCGGAGACATTTGATTTAAGTCTAAGTACTCTTGTATGACTTGAGTATAAGCTAATTTTAAGTCTGGATTTGTTGCCAATTTCCGTTCTATTGAATATAATCGTTTGAGCGCAATGCTTCTTGATTCATCGAGTTGAGGATTTTCGCAGAACGGCAGTCTCACAATACCGTCCTTCATTATCTCGCATAACATTTTTTATGAAGTGTGATTCGCATTTAAGTTTTTCACTAGATTTCGGTGTATCGTTTGCTACCTCCTCTATTGACCAGAATTTTGAAATTTGCTGTTCTAGATTCGTTAACGCGCATGTCGAGGATTTCAAGCGACCTTGCGCCGGACTTCCACCTGCCGCAATCCAACCAAGTCTTGAATTCTGCAGATATAACTCGCAATTATCGCGGGAAAGATTTATCTGTCCGTTTAAAAACAGTGATATGGTAGAGCGGGGCTAGTTGAGCATAGGGGTAAGTTGGGCAATCGAAATATCTCGAAAACTATTCACCGTACGCAGAGGCATCAAATAGCGAAAAGAAAGGGTCGCGGGAGGGGAACTTATTGCGAGACCGCCAGTGGCGACTCGTCGATCGAGTCAAGTACACGCACGCATTGTTTATTTTGTAACCAAAAAGTAAAATAATTGTAAATCCGAATATTTCGTCTGTAATAGTCAAATGTTATCCGTTTTCAGTCAGGTAAGTGTTAAACATCTATTAATTTATTGTACTTTTGATATGTATAAAGGTTCTGGGTATAAATATAACTGCATTTTTATAACCTCGCTTTTGTTTTAAAATTTCGGGTTGGGGTTAGTTGAGCTATGTATGCTGGTCTTACTTTCGTTTGCGTCAATTGCAAGAGTGATAATGACGATTAAGTTTACAAGATCTTATTAATATTTTCTTTGATAATATAAGATATATTGATAGTCACATAAATATTCAAGTCTGATTTTGAACAGAAAGACTGAATTTAATCCCAAAGTTAAGCTTAAAATACGTTGATGTTTTGTTGATTCTATTTGCAGTTTATTATTCAAATAAAATTACTTTTGTTGTTTTGTCATCAAAAGACTATAAATAAAAAAATGATTGACACATATTTTATTTCATATCTAGTTAAGATTGAACCCATGGTTTGGCTAGATTTTCTAAGTGCTCAATTTGCCCCATACCCTTGCTCAACTTACCTCACCTATGGGGTACGTTGAGCATACTTGACTTTCTGCATTTAAACAGCTGTAACTTTTAAATTTAACTTTTTAGAAATAAATTACTATGGACACTTTTGCAAAGGGATAAATTAGTAATCCATCAGGATGTATAACAAGCCATTAAGACTCATCGTTGAGGAGCTATAACCGTTTAGGTGAAAAATTGCTCAACTAGCCCCGCCCTACCCTACTGTCGTCCCAGAGCCAATTAGTAAATTAATCGGACGAGGCAGATGGAATTCCGGATCAGACAGTTCGATATCAGATGGAATCGTGATTGTTTTTCGCGGAAAGGTCTCGGAGGGTACTCAATCCGCTATTGTTGGAATAGATAAACAAGTCAGCTTTTTAGTGAACTCGTTATATCTTGATCGAACAATGATCTGGAGAAGGCCCTTGGATGTTGTGCTTATCGCATTGATTGCGCCGATAGGCATATTACAAGTGGTTACCGGAAGTTCAAAATTTTTACGAGCTCTCCGATACGAAATTCGCGGTGGCACACGTGTCCAATAACGAGCGACATGGTATGAAATTAAAATCACGGTCTCGCACGAGTATCGTCGCGGTGGTCATTAATGGTGATATGACGGTAGGAGAAAATGCCGCCAAACATGTATTGACGTTGGCGACTATTTTTTCTAGTTATTTGTCTTCTACCGTGTTTGAAGTTACCGCGCTAGCCCTGGTCGTATCGGCCGTATATTTATCAAGATGCAGTAACGTGTTATGACGTTTTTGGCAAATTGAGCAGTTAAAATAGAATTACAAGGCCTTCCCTTGTGTGACCGCAAACAATTATAGCACAGTTTCGCGTTTCTAACAACCTCGATGCGTTTCGAGACGTCACATTGTTTAAATTTATCACATTTAAATAAAGGATGTATCTTGGTTTTACATACCGCGCAATTGTTTGTCACGTTAATCATAAACGTCTTGTTAACTATTCATCCTTTTTTCGAGGGAACGGAATCCTTGTTATCGTCTCGTTTGCATATATCTGATCGCGCACGCTTTGATACACGGACTACAGTTCGATAAAGAAACTCGTATAAATCGTCAATTTTCGGGAATTCGTCCCGATCGAGCGTCTCCTCCCATTTATCGGCTTTCGGTAGTTTGCTTTCCAATATATTAACGAGTACCTCGGATCCTACGTTAACCCCCAACGCAGGTAAGAATGCGACGTGTTGTTGTGCGTCGTCCGCGAGCTTGGACAAACCGTCAGTCGTTTCCCTTTTCACGACGGGCAAGTTTATTAATAACGACAGGTGACGTGAAATCAAGATCCGTTTGACCTCATACGCTCGTTTTAATAAATCCCACGCCTTAGAATAATTCGATCCTTCGATTGTTAGTATCTTTAATTTATTGGCTGCTTCACTTGTCAAAGCCGATTGCAAGTATTGCAATTTCTCTATGTCGCATAAATCCGCGCGCGTATCTATAATTGCTAAGAATCTATTTTTGAATATCGACCGTCAAAGGGTAAAGGTAAAGGTGTTTCTGGTAGTTCGTCTTATTCGTCGTTGTGTAACTGTTGTGGCGTTTGCGTCACCGGCCGGCGTAATGGCGTTCGACGGCCCGGCGACTGCGGTGGACGCGGCCTGTGATTTTGTGATTTTTTCGACTTTGGTCGCTAGTGAATAATATCTTTCCTGCACGTTTATAAATTCATCGTTGTGATCGTCATTTGCGTCTAATACTGTGAGTTCATCGTTGAACTCTTCGAACGCTTGGTATAGTTCTGTAATGAGCGTCATACGTAGTTTTATTGCGGTATTGTCGTATCGTCCTTTATCTATTATATTCGTCAGACCGGTGATTTGCGCCTTTAATGACATTCGCTTTTGTATGAGAAGTTTGATTCGATCCACCATGATCTGAGGGTGTGACAACAAGGAAAATACTTGATCGGTAGCATGTCAACGTGAAATGTACTCGCCTGATACTCGGTAGATTCTCGATCCGTTATGGTTTGTCCTCTAATCTCTCTTTGTCTTTGCTTTCCTTGTTCTGGATATGGGAAGCTGACCTATCTAGCGGTTAAATATTGACGCCTTGTCGTCTTCTTCGTAATGATTGTTTACGCTTTCCTGTGACTGACCTCACAGGAGGCACCAAATGTTTTACCATATGAAATAAACTTCACATATATTTCCTTTAAAGGGTTTATTGCGTCGCACAAGTATACAAGACTCGGCTCGCCACACCGTTCGTACGAGACTCGGCTCGTCAATCGTTTTCGTGAGACTCGATTCAATGTGCGCATTAATTCGTTTTAGCTGCCGTCGCTAACTGTTGTCGCTATGACTGTCGCAACGATACTGTTGGTCCTCTCAACTCACATTTATATAATATTTTGAGTTATGGAGGACCAATCAGCCTTGAGAATCACTCTGAGTCGTTGTTTTTCGAACGCATATCGCATATTTTTCGAACGCTATACGCCATCTTCGCTCGGCGGGTATTGTAGTGGGCCCACTATATATTATTAATTATATATTGTGACAGACAATATGCAATCATTGAAAGAAATATAATTAATTTTACTTCTTGTCACATTTATTCTTTTATAAGCAACGTTAAAAATTATGACCCGATTAAATCAAGAAATTCAAGCATATCAGACAATTTCGATCGAATTGACAACAAATATGTGATGTGCGACAAATGTAAAAAACTTAAAAAATATTCATTATTAACAAATATACTATACGATCATTTATTGCTTTGTGCGTAAGTACACATCTGAAAAACGTTTGAAATATATTGACAAATAAAATAAATATAATATTAAAATAATAATTGAAAAATGTTAATGATAATATAACAAGAACAAGTACAATGAAAAAAATGTTTAATTTTATATCTTGTCTACAAAAATAATTGTATCAACAAATTGTGCTAAGTAAAAATTTATTAATTGTGCAAAATAAAAATTTATAAAAATATTTTAATAAGTAAAAATTAATATAAAAATAAAAAAATTTAATTAAAAGACTTAGCACTGCTACAAAATATGCTATTTTAAAAATTAGCAGCACCAAATCTTTTAATTAAATTTTGCTAATTTTTAAAATAGCATATTTTGTAGCAGTGCTAAGTCTTTTAATTAAATTTTTTTATTTTTATATTAATTTTTACTTATTAAAATATTTTTATAAATTTTTATTTTGCACAATTAATAAATTTTTACTTAGCACAATTTGTTGATACAATTATTTTTGTAGAATGATAATTAAAATAACTTGTGTGAATTAAAATTACACTATTTTGTGTGGAAATAGAATTTTTAATAGTTTTTTTTAGAGTTAATAATATTATACTATTTTGTAAAAATACTTTTTGACGCGGACTTTGCACCTTTTTTTTCCTTTTTTTAAAAAGGTAATTTTTTAGGAGATTTTATAATACACAAATAAACAAAATAATCAGCCCTGGTAGAAATTTAGATAAGGAGCTAGCATGGTGCTTGCAAGTTTGCCATGCTACCATGTCAGGAGCTGGCATGGCAAACTTGCAAGCACCACACCAGCAACGTCACGTTTTGTCCGACGGTGCTGCCGAGTGACTGACGTGCCGCCGCTGACGGACTAGCCTGGTGCCGCTGAGCGACTAACCTGGCGCATATATGGCACATGGAAGACATTAGCATGGCGCTATTAAAATACTAGCATGCCACATACATGGAACCGAAAGGGTACTGGTATGGCGCATACGCGACGCCAGTAAGAATACGTTTATGTTGGAACTGCGATAAATGATAAGAGCGACGATACATATGACCATATGGACATATGTATCGTCGCTCTTATCATATATCGCAGCTCCAGCATAAACATACCTTAAGATACTGACATTGTATCGACATAGCACATGCTTTATGCTCATGACGCTTGTAGCATATAATGTCTTTAAAAGACAAGGCTGCTTAACTTGTAACTATTTGTAACTATTTGTAACTCATGAGAAGTAACATCCGCATGTATTACAAGCAATTACATATTAAGTTGTCCATACCTTTTCAAGGCGTTCTACATTATAGCGTCACTATAGCGTCACATCGATGGCAAGGTTGTGCAATACCAGTACTGCTCAATACAAGCAAGTTATTAAATACATTTTTATTGTGCTCATAATTCATAAATTATAATATAATAATATGGCACATAAAAGATTATATTAGATGTATTAGAAAATAAGAAATAAATTATTAATATATATATATAATATTATTATTTATAAATAATATTATCGATTTTTCCTCTGTCCATCTCGATCCTTCCTGTGCCCCTCCCAATCTTTCGCATTGCTAAGCGAAGAACTCAGTGCCCTCAAAAGAAGTTTTGCCGTTGCAATTTCGCCTTGGAATTCATTTTGAAGAAGTATGTCTATATACAATAAATATTAGTAATTGAAATATTACTGAAGCTTCTTCATTAAATTATTTATGTACAATATAATAAAATATTCATTTACCTTCTATACATGCATACAAAGATTCGTCCTTCATGAGGGCTTTTCCAGGCGTGACTTTAGATGCTGTGTACTCTATCGCGACATCGCGAGTTATAACCATTTTAATCATTGATGTTATATTTTTGGATAAAGTGGCGGAATAATCCACGTAACGGCGGAGGTGTTCACACTAGATTAAATTTATATATATTAGCGAGATAAATGTAACACATAAATAAAGTAATTGTACTTACAAAATTTGATCGAAATTCAGTATCGATGTTGAGACGATCATTGAAGTTTTTAAAGTCTTCTCTTGTTTTTAACGGGAGCTTAATATTATATTTTTTGAAAAATATGTTATCCAAGTCTGCATTTCTATTAGACTGTACTTGATTTAACATTTTGTTCTTCACTATCTTCATGTCTTGCACAAGGCCCTCTACTTTGATCGATAACGAATCTATTTCTGAAATCAAATTGGCCAAATTAAATTATACGTGCACATACGAATTGTGCACATTTGAACAATTGAACAAAATATTTTCTTTAAAACTTACTAGAATTAATTTTTATAGTTTCTTTCTCGAATATTTTCTGGAGTTTTGTACAAATTGCACTATCAGTGCTAAGAACATTCAATCCTATAATTTCATAATTACATTATATATCTATAATTCATCATAATGTTATACTCTGTACTATATTTAAAACTATTCATGTTATATCATACCTTCATTTGAAACACCGATATTTTCGCATAAAACGGGTAAATTGGCGTCTAGCAGCATTCCAAAAGACGTTTCGTCTGAAAATAAATTACCTGAAATATGTTTCCAAATATATGTTATCGGTTGAAAGAAAGATTGACCGTTCCTTATCTCATTCCAATACATGAATATATGATTCATTAGCCTTTTCTTAATAAAGGAAAATATCTTACCATCCCACAAATCTGTCACAGTAGAGTTTTTTTTTTCTGTAGTCTGTTTCATTAAATTTTCCTTCGGTTTATTTGAGGCAAATTCATTGTTAGCTAAAATAAATGTTGAAAAGTTAATTAATAATAATAAGAATAATAAATCTATTAATAACATATATATACATAATACATATAATAATAAAAAGAAATAATAATATATTTAAATCGGAGTTGTGAACACGCTAAAAAAATCTTACTATCATAAAAATTTGTTACAGAAGAATTTTCTTTTTCTGCAGTCTGTTTAATTAAATTCTCTTTCGGTTTGTGTAAGAATTTCTTGGCATATTCATTAGCTAAAATAATAAATATAATGAGTCTAACAATACGGTTTAAAAATATATAATTACATTCATATAACATAAGAATAGTGTGAAAAAACTGAAATAAAAACTATTTGCATAGTACAGTTCAATGTTACTCATATAATTAAGTTTAAATAAAAATAATTCTCCTAAAAAATGGCCTGATTCCAATTTTTTGTAAATTACTTTTATTTACACATATCTAGATGAGTTAAATTAGAACTATTATACAAACAAATCTCCAATGAAAAAATCGATTTTATCATATAAAAATAATTAATTTCACATACCCTACTCTTAAATAGATAAAGAAATTTTATGAATCATCTTACTTTTGTGTGCTTTTGAACTCGTACTCGCATCATTTTTTGATTTCTCTTTTGAAGGCTTTATTTTCGAATTGGAACTACCTAAATATAACAATTTAAAGTACATATGTAATTATTAATATCTAAAATATTTAACTTATAAAATTCTAACAAAAATGAGGCTATAATCATTTAATATTTCAGGTTATTCGACATCAGTGCTGCATCACAAAGTATTATCTAGTATATGTATATTTTTTTATATAAAAGTCAAAACTTATTTATCTAAATAATTATACGCGTTTTTTTGGTTTTGCGGTAAAAATATTTCGATTACATTTTAAAAGTAGAATCTAAAGATGAAATTAAATAAATATTGTTATTGTATATTTGTATATTTGAAAATATAGTACATACTTGAACGACTGCAAGTTTCTGTTTGGAATAATGGTTTAGTAAATAATTTTTTTATTTCCTCCTCATTTTGTTTTAATTTTTTTTGCCTGTATGCAATCTCCGCTCTTTTAATTTTTTCTGCGTCATCTTCAGAATCCTGGGAAAAAGCCGTTTCTGTCTTCTCGAGAAGCAGCAATCGACTGACTGCGTCTGTGTAAGTCTCTGAATAACAAAATTATATTAAAATATATAATTAAAAAATAACATTTTAATATGCGATCAATCAACTATAACTTATAAATTTATTTAACTGATGTTTATATTCATACTTGATTCGCCAATGATATCGACGTTATATAGAGGCCATGATTCTGGCGCTTCTGATTCTGATTTGATGATATCATGAAGTAGATTAATATCCTCATTAGTATATGGGGTAGCAAGAAATGGTACTTTTAATCTTTTCGTTTTATCGTCCCAATGTATCCATGTTGCAGGAACAATATCAATTTCCTTTTTTGGTCCTTTCCTCCCTCGTTTAATAAATTTCACTATCTTGAACCGATAAATAATTTCCTGCTCAACTTCACTGTCGCTCTCGGACATCTTTAAATATACATATATTCTAAAAATGTAATTATTAAAATTATTGATTATTAATTTAATTGAATATTATTCTCAATTGAATAAAATATATTAAGTAACTTTGATAAAATTGTGTTTAAACAAAAAGAAAAAATATAGGATTTAATAATACTTACGATGTATTTTTCGTAATCTGATGAATTTATACCTAGACAATAGCTTATACTTATTGCTGTTCCGAAAACAGAGGTTAGGAGTCTTGCCTTCTGGATTGGTATACACTCTTCAATTGTTTATCGTTTCTCGCGCTTGCGATCTTCGTTACATATTCGATAATCGATATCGATTTGTTTGATGCCTATCGTTCATGCAATCTGCCATACTGATTAGCATTTTTTGAATTTAATTTAATATGTACAAAGTGTAATGTACATTAATGTAAAAATGGAATTACAAAAATTTTTTCCATGTTTATTTCATCAAAAGTAGATAATTTTACCAATTTATGTTCAATTTTTTCTAAAGAAATAATTTTTTTTTCTTTTGAGAATTGTGGTTGTAATTCATACGTGTCTAAGTTATTTGAATTGCAGGGATAAGTATACAGTTCCTTTTTTATTTTCCAATACTTAATTTCAAGTAAAATATCATCTTTTTGTGAAAAAATTCTAGTCACTTCGCATATTTTCTTGTGTTTTAAGAGAATCATATTATTTGGTGACTTTGTCGTAATTAATATTGCTTTATACTGTAACCTTTGTATCTCATCTTCATATTTTTTTAAAATACGAATTGATGGGAGCGAAGGCTTTTGATTCAGATATAAATCAATTTCATTCAATCTTCGAGCCAACTGCGCCAAAACATTATGAGGCGATCTTATGATATTTTTTATTTGCCCTAAATATGATTCAAAAGAAAATGCACTTATAAAACTCAATCCACAATTCATGTTTGTTACATCATCTGAAAGATGCGATAAATTATGGACATTGCTAACAACAAATTGTGGACTATACAGTTTTTCAGCTAGTACTACAAACTTTAAAAGTAAGTTTTTTGCATAGTCTACATGTTCACAAGCATTTTCCACTGACAACAATCGACAGGCCACATGTAACAACATAAAATGCTTGTATTTATTTTCATCCAAAATATCTTTTAGTATTACAGGTCCACCAAAGAGCAAAATAAATCTATATTCTGTGGCTTTAAATTTATTGTAGTGCTCCATAGTTCTAATCTTGCGATGAAATTCGTCGGGCTGCTGATGTCTTATTTTATCCAATCGCTTGGATAATAAATTTCTCTGCTCGTTACTTAGTCGTACTTTCAGGTCATTTGACATCCAAAAATCTATTAAGCGTTTCATTACTCCAAGAAAAATTAAGTGCATTGAATCGAGAATAAAATCAGTAACCATATTAATTGGCGGATTTAATAATAATAAAGGTGATGCTGCGATATGATGTTCCACATGAGAAAAATTTCTGAAACCTTCATTGGTTCTTTCAGGACAATTAATATCCAAATATGATGCTATATTACCATTTGTGTGACGTTCTACCAAGCACCGCTCGCAACCATACTTTGAATTATGACCTTTGATACATTTCAAATATGACCTGGCAGGCGTATCGCAAATAAAGCACTTTATTTTTATGTAAAAATGTACATTATTTATCATTATACCTCTGTTTTGAAGCTCATTTATTTCTGTAATGAAATCTTTCAGAAATAGGTTGACTGATTTTGGTTTACTGTTTCCTATATATGCGGCAGCTATGAACGGTTTATAAATATCTGGTTGAAAGTGTACTTTCACTAAAATAGGCCACATCGTCTTTATACTAGATTTAAATATCTTCATACCGTCAATATTGATTTGCAATTCCAGAATATTATTTGAATGTAGTTCAGTGTTCACGCAAGATTTTAATCCTTGTTTGACTCCAAAATATGAGTACTCACCACTTGTATCTTTATTGCAGTCTTCCATTTTACTTATTTCGTATGCTACTGTGTTTGATTTTAAAAATGTTGTCGATGACTTTGGTAAGGAAGGCAGAACTCTTCGTTGAAGAATGATCAACAATTTGTCTAAATGTACAAAGGGAATTCGACATTCGATAGCCCACATACGCAATTTAGTTATGTCCTCTTCTTCTTCATTGGTTGTATGTATATTGTATTTTGTAATATCAAATGCATCAACATCACTATTATCATTATCACTAATGTTATTTTGTTCGTTTTCATTGGTTATCGATGAGTTTGCATCACAATCACTCCATAATTCTCTTAACCTTACATTATCATTGGAACTAATGGAAGGCTCATTACTGCTTGCACTTTCTTCTACATTTGTGTCACTACTTGATATATCACATAATGAATTCACTTTATTTAAATGATCACATTTAAATTTTTTTATCTGTCGATATTTTCGCGCTCGGAAATTTGCTTTCAATTTATTAGATTCCATTGTAAAATAGCACAGAATTAAAAAGTAAAAGTAATAGTGTTATATCGCATTGGACTTGATACGGATCCTTGTCCATTTCCTGGCTAGCACCCATTAAATTGTACTATGAATACCAGGTCATTTTCATATCTGGCGCGAGCCTGAATCTATTGTGGGCCATGTCAGATTTTTTCAAATGGTTATGGCATGGCAAAATAGCGTGGTGCTGGCCAGTATCATGGCGCTGTCGAGGACATTTCTACCAGGGAGGTGTCAATTACAAATATGTTTTATTTAATTACAAGTTTCGTACAAGATACATAATAACAGTATACAAGATATATTAACACATTAATGTATAAACATAATGTATTTTTTTTATAACATGTATAATTATAAAACATAATTATGACATTGATAATAAGAATGTATTCCGTTAATTTGTCTATGTTTACCTACGATATGTTATTACGCGTAGAGAGAATTAACTTAGATATTTGAAAACTTACGCTCAGGAATACGCTCGATATGCTCTAAATATTCATTTTGAAAATTAACAAAAAACATAATGTCGTCAACTTTTACGATGCCATGTTTTGTGAATAAATAAAAATTTCTTTTTTACCAACAATGATTTGTCTATTAACGTAATGTATTTTTGTTAAACGAGAATTAAAGAGTCTACTAACACAATACATCGATGTTTCTAAAATAGCTCATACATTAATATTCCACTTAGAAATAAAACTACAGATACATAGACATATGAAATGCAAATGTATTTATATTTATTCGCCATATATATATCGTAGATATATGTACGTTGCATTTATATTTTAACACTTTTCAAAAGAATTTGTTTAATTTTTGTGCACAGATTTATCAGTATAGTTATTAGTTGATATAAATTGTAACAAACTGTGATTGTTCTAACTGGATAGATGCTCATAATTCCTTGTTTTATAAACGAATAAACATTAAGTATCTCTCACGCAACACATGAATATCTAAAAATATTTCTGTTTTCTTTTTTGTTATGAATAAATTTATTTGTTCCTGAGAATGATACAAATATAATTGATTTAATCATAATTGTTAGAATATCTGGATTAGCAAAAATAATTTTTTTTTGATAGCAATTAATAAGGCAACGGTGAAGAGAGAGAGGGGGGGAGAAGAGAGGGGGAAGGGGGGAGAGAGAGAGGGTCCTCTCTTTCTTTGAATATATCGTGTTTAGAATATTTGATTAAAGTCAGTCTTATAGTAATGTTATTATATTTAAAAACTTCGGTTATTTATACTATGCGTAGTTCAGTTCGCATATATAACGTGACACACTTTATACATTTACTCTATAAGCGCTCAGAGATGCGATTTTTATCTTCATATTTTAATATCGTAAATGTCGGGCCTAGCAATTATTTAAATACACAAAACACATTGATTATTTAGCAAAAACTCAATATTTTCTTAATATATCATTAAAAATATTTTGCATTTAACTGTTAAAAATTATTATTTTTTTATCGATGCAATAACATGATAACTTGGCAAAAGAGATGTTTCGAAGAGAGTTTTGTTTGTAAATTCAGAAAAGCTTTTGTTCAAGTTCTTATTTCTAATTCTCTCATTCGATTTGAATAACGAATAGTTAAAAATAGATATGTAATTTTTTCATACATGTTAATCATGTACGTCAGGAGATCGAAATAACGAAGATAATTCAATATTGCGGAAAGTCTTAAACAAAAGTTCTATAATATCTAATAATATCTAATAATCTAATATAATATAATATAATATTAATATAATACAATATAAAATATAACATAATATATAATATAATATAATATAATATAATATATAATATAATATATAATATAATATAATATAATATAATATAATATAATATAATATAACATGATAGAATCCCGCATACAAATATTTTTCAAAATATTCTTCTCTCCCTCTCATTAACATTCAATTATTTAGTTTCTTATTTGATAAAAGTTTTGGTCTTCAAAAAATAAATGTCTCTTTCTTTAACATTTCCTTTCATTCCCATCATGATAATTTCTGCAGCGTTTCTCGAATCGTATGTGTCACGATTTAGATTCTCGATGGCATTACCGACCGGCGAATCTGATTATTCCTAATAACGCTAATATACTAAGTATTTTAGTGAACTTATGCATCCAATACAACATGCAATTGATCGATACGATTTATTTCTTGCGCAGCATTGTAAATTAAAAGTTACAAGATAAAATTGGGAGACTTACCTCCATAATCAATTTCGGACGTTGTTTAACGTATCTAGATTATTCTTCAAAATATATTTTCGGATTCCTAACACGTACTGATGTACGTATACGTCCCAATCTATATTTCTAATATCTACATCAAAGTTATTACAGTCTTCCGATGCTCTTATAAATTTTACCAATTTTGTCATATTATCCGCATAAAATATCCACTCGTGCGTTGCGAAGAACTCTCCGGTTTTAGCGGCACGCTCAATCCGTTTGGTTATTTTTATCATTCTAAAAGGAAGTAGCGTGTTGTATTTATTTACCTGGCATCTCCCACCGCCCATACCTTTTCTCAAGCAGCTCAACAGAGCCCTCTAACATTTGAAAAAAAATCACTCATTACTTTTGGGACAGATCTCGTATACAGGATGTCCGATAATTCGAAGATCACCCGTAAACTGCAGGTAGAGTAGGTTAAACTGAGCAGAAAAGTCCTGTATCATTTTTTGATATTCTTAATATTTACCGAGATATTAACAAAAAAAGATTGGCGAATCCGCGCGAGGAAAGCGCGCGCGGCGAGAAGGACGTCCCACCGCTACGTGCTCACTAAGCGCGCAGTGAGGCGGTGGGAGATAGAGCGGTGGGATTACACCCAATAATTCGGCGCGGTCGCCGCAGTGTTCTAGTATTACGCTCGTAGGCTCCTCCCACCGTCTCACTGCGCGCTTAGTGAGCACGTGGCGGTGGGACGTCCTTCTCGCCGCGCGAGCAAAGCGCGCGCGGATTCGCCGATCTTTTTTTGTTAATATCTCGGTAAATATTAAGAATGTCAAAAAATGATACAGGACTATTCTGCTCAGTTTAACCTACTCTACCTGCAGTTTACGGTTGATCTTCGAATTACCGGACACCCTGTATATAATAATGTATTTTCCATACATAATATTATAATATACATTGTATATGAAAAAGTTTTCTCTCTATTGAACAAGAATAGATGGTTCACTATTTTACGGGAAGTTGTTAAAAATACGAACAAGCGCAATGAATACAGTTGTCGTTACAAAGATGAGATTAATCACGAATTAAATAAATTTCTTCCATATCAATATCAGCATATATATGTGTCACATTTGATTATTTGATAGGTATAGTAACGGAGATTGGAAGAAGTACTGTTAGAAGTATCGTGTGTAATGCGAATTTGGTGGTAGACATTGTACCCGTCGATTTTGTTATTAATACGTTTATCTGTGCATCTTGGCACAATACTGTGCAACAGACTGACACGATAAAGATTTACAATTGTACCAGCAGTGCAATGCATCCGATTATGTAGCAATAAAATAATGGACGTAATAAATAATTAAATGAATATATGCGTGCAAAAGTGCAACTTAAGAGTTTTTTCAGATTGCTAAATATCTGATGTCAAAATTAATAAATTCAATTTAAATTGTACGAAAAATCCTAATTACATGAATTATAACAAGTATTTGAGCATTTTTAAATTTTGGTTCTTTAATTTATTAACTTTAAGTTTGAATATAATATTTAGTATTAATTATAATTACTTACAAGGGAACCTCGCGAAGTGGAAAATTCTGATTTTAATGAAACTTTACACACATGTAGGAGGGGTCAATACATGAATTTAGAAATATAAAGTTGCTGCCATAAAACGATTCTAAGGGATGAAATCACCCTTCATATATAGAGTTGTTTACATTTCTCGATATATCTCGAAAACTATTGAAGATATCAAAAAATGTTTTATATAAAAGTTTTATGGTAAAATCATCTCTATTTAACCAGTTTAACAAAATTTTGAAAAAAAATTTGTTGAACAATATTTTTTCCAAAATTTTGGAAAAAATTTTTTTCCAAAATTTTGTTAAGATATTTAAATAGAGGTGATTTTACCATAAAACTTTTGTATAAAACATTTTTTAATATCTTCAATAGTTTTCGAGATATATTGGGAAAAGTAGAGTAAAAACACTGCAAATCCAAGTGCTTTGTTTAAACACATTTTATGTGTGTCAATCCTTGTAGACACATTTAACACACCTAGAGGTGTGTTAAATAAGAACACACTAAAAGTGTCATTTTTATTCGCGTTAAACGTGTTAATTAAATACGTTAACACATTTAATGTGAATGAAAATAACGCACTTTTAGTGTATTGTAATTTAACACACCTCTAGGTGTGTTAAATGTGTCTACAAGGATTGACACACGTAAAATGTATTTAAAAAAAGCACTTGGATCTGCAGTGGCGCACGTATATTAATATATCATGGAATGATGAAGCATAAAAAAGAGAAAACATATATGTTCGGAATACTTAATTTTTTACTTCTGTTACATTGTTTCTAATTTTTACAGTATAGAAAAATATAACAAAAATTACAAACATAGCAAATTATGTATATACTGCAAGTAATTTCTTTAACTAATAATTTATAAATCAAAAGTATGTTTTGTTATTAAAATTGTTTACGTATTTAATTATGAATATTTAAGTAAAGAAATTTTATTTGATATGCTGCTCTTTATCGATTGCGAAATGCATCCAGATGCATGCAAATAAAAAAAGCGTTAATACAAATAATTATGAATAAAGTATTGAAATAATTTCAAATATAGTTTTTTTCGTAACTTTATGCATATATATTTTTAGTCATTAAATCACGTAATACTCTAAATTTTTCAAAAAAAAAAGTAAAAATAAAAATTTATATTAAAAAAAGAAAAGAATAGGAATAGAGTAACAATTATTTGCCATCTATAGTGCGTGACTTATTTAACTCATAGTCCCTCTTGCGAATAAATTTTTCAATAGTATTATTTTTTTTCAAAGAAGTGCCGAGCACTTCGTGATCTATATACTCCATCGTTTTTGAGTAAGCTAAAGGGTATTTTGTATCCCACACATAATATGATGCTAGTAAACAAATAATTGTTTTATATACTGTTGGATCAGGAATTTTAATTTTAACACTATCGTCTGCTACGACAAATGCTGCAGCAATACCCGCTTCTGCAGTGTATAATACAACACGTGGAGAGTCATTTTTTGATGTAATGAGATTTTCTGTCGATGACATAGCCTAATAAATGAAGTTACAAAGTTATGCAAATTAATTATGGAGAGAAAATGATAAACAGAAAATGCAAATTAATAAAACAAATATATTTATTATTTACCTTTTTGACTGTAAATAACGGTGTGGACAAATTTTTAAATTTTTTATTTATAAACTGATTATGTAACTTAGTGATAATAGAGCACTTAGATTCTTCTGTCATTATCTCGTCGAATGAAAAAAAGGATGCCAATTTCTCGATCATTGAATCCACGTTTTGAAAAATTAAGTCCAGAGTAATTTTTTTTAGCATTGAAAATTCGAATAATATCTGCAACAAATAAATAAAAGAAATTAAAAATAATATAACTTTATATTCATCTATTTATCGTTGATTGTATAATCATATACTAAATTATAGTCCGCCAGCTGTGGATATTTGTTTATTATGGCTGATATTCCGCTGGCTTCATCTTCAATCCATGATCGACGTATTGCCAAAGTTTCCTGCATTAAACGTCTCACATGTGCAGTGTCCTCAGTGTTCGTATTTTTATTTAATTCCTTGAGAGCAGCTTCTATATCCGTTTCTGTCGATTGAAACCTACAACAATATAATAGAATAAGTTATTTTTTTCAAGTATAAGCTTTTTGTGAGTAAAGAAATGATTTTTGTTATTAACTTACACATCAGGTACAATGAATGCAGCACTACTAATTTGATTTTTTATTTTCTGGTTTGTAGTTTGGCCAATTTTTTTTTTAAAGTTTGAACGCCGATTTCGTATACAAATACTCAATTGAGATTTCACAATTCCCTGTAACAAAAAAATAAAATTTTACAATACAAATAGAATATTATACTACATTGCAATTTAAACACAACTTACACAACCACTTGTACCACCCTTCAATGTTGGGTAAGCTTCAACAATGGTTCTTGAATAATTTTGATAATCTATTTTAGTCGGCCGCCCATTGGTTAAGTTCTCTAATTCTACGGACCAGAAATAAATAAAAGATTTCACGCCTTCAAATACCCCAATGGTTGTCAATAATTGTTCCAATTGCGGAGTCAACTTTGGCAGTATTGCTGGATATGGAACTGTTCCTGGTCCTTTCAGTTGTAAAGATTGTTTTTGATGCGTATGACTCGTTGAAGTTTCATTTGCAGATTGATCTATTTTACGACGTTTATATAATAAAGATTTGTCTGTTGGTTCTGTATAAATACAATATACCAAGTTTTTTTATTGTCATAGTTTTGAGATTCATTGTTGGTAAACTCTGCTTTCACATGCAGTTCAAGTTGTGACTTACCTATGTTTGATACTTTTTGCTCTGTATCCTCATTCAATGACTCGTTGTCAACACTTTCTACGATCTATTTTATTGAATAAAAAAATGAACATTATTTATCCAAATAATTAGAAGAAAGGCTGAAATACTGGTTAAAATTGTTTTTTTAAGACAGCATTGTTTATTTTTTTTATTTAAACCCAACAAACACTATATTATATGTAACGTATATGTTAATTGTGTATGTAATAAAAAACATTATTTTAGCAATTATGTACTTACCTCAGGTTTATCAGGAGACACAGGATATATTATAACGGCTGAATCAGTTTTTGAATCTTTGCATAACACGGGCAGATCTATAGAAATTGAATTGCCTTTCGGTAATACTTCATCGGACAATAAATTGGCAGTGATCACCGCAGCCTGCGGTAAATCGACCAAAATTACACGAACATCTTCCTTGTCCTTAACCTCATCGTCGTCTTCAATGTCGCACCATTGATTATTTCTGTCAGGATCCATTCTTTGTAGAACAATTGACTTTTGTTTAATCGTCGATTGAAGCAAAATATCGGTTTTGCTGGCTGATACAAGACCTTGACGAATGGCTTCAGCATCCGATACATTTGTAGTTTTTATGTATTTTATTGATTTGCACCGATCTCCAATTATACAAAACACTTTTTTATTCATTTTTTGTCACTATTGCACACAATATTACCAAAATAATGCTTATTATATAATAATCACTTCACAAAAATGATCGAAAGACGCGATGCGTATCGTTTTGTTTCAAACAGCAGACTGTCGCTCGAAATGTGCCAGTGCGTGTAACCTTGCGCGCCAAGAGTATATTGCGCCTTCAGTGTAGCCTCGAACTAGCGCCTTTTCATCAGTGTGCGGAAAAACTAAATATTATACTATATATACATATATACATATTATTAACTGTACCTTATCAATACATCTAAAAAGAAGTTTATGTCACCTTAGTGAATAAATCAATAGATTATCGGTTAGTATAAGACAAGAAATGAATAGTATTTTAAGATGTTCGATGTGTTCCGTTATGTGTGCATCAAATAATGATTTACTACGTCATATTGTCCGTCACCATCGATTTGATTCGCAATTCCAAGTGCAATGTAAATACTATGGATGTGGTGCTACGTTTCGCAATTGGAAATCTTTCCGTCAACATATTTGGAGAAATCACACATATAATGATAAAGACAATACTATGGATGAGATCGAGGGTGACATTAATTTACATGAAGACGTCAATAATGACAATAATGCACGTAAGTACCATTAATAATTTGTTTACACTACACACACACACACACTTTATATACTTGATTTATGTAGATATTTAATTAATAATTTTGTTATTATTTATACATTTAAATTTTGTTATTATATATACATTTAAATTGTTATTAAAAAATATATAATAATTATATTTTTTATAGAATTGAACTAATTTCTCAAAATATATATCAAAAAGACATACAAATTTCTTTATTTATTTGTTATTTTGCAATCAAACATCTATTTGTAATTTTAAAATATATCACGTTGTTTGGGGAACTTAAAAATATATTTTCTTAAATGGCTCTCTATTTGATAAAATTTGTTTTATTTCCATAGAAAATCAGGAGGAAGAAGTGATGACACCAATGCAAAAACTCCAATGGCATGCAGCTCAGTTTCTCGTCAACATTCGTGAAAATTGCAAAATATCGCATTCAGCTATTGAGCATGTCATTGATGGTGTTGAATATTTACTGGAATATTTTTCGTGTATAATTATGGTAAATGTAAAAATTTTTTTCTTTTATAAATCCATATAATCTGTATTTTAGGTCTTATTTTTTCATTTTTTTATTTTGTTTTTAGAATGAATTGAAACACAATGCCGAGCCTGATACAAATATGATTCACGTGGATGTGATAGAAAATTGTTTAAAAGAACAATATGCTCCATATAAATTGTTTATTCTAGTCAAGACGAAAAACCGTTTTGATAAATTTCTCGTTGAACAAATGAATATGGTTGAACCTGAAAGTCTTGTTATCCATGAAAAACTTGGCTGGGTGAAGAAGAAAAATGGACAATACGATATAGGCAACATCAGTCATCATGCTTACGTAGTACCGTTTCTTAAAAATTTAAAAATATTATTGGAAAATGATGAAGTACGACAGAGTATGGAACGTCCCATGGATCACCAACATGATGGAATTTATCGAACCGTCTTAGATGGCTTATGCTATCGAGAAAATGAATTTTTTCGTGATTATTCGGATGCTTTGGCAATAATATTATATTACGATGATCTTGGGGTTGCCAATCCACTTGGTGTCCGCTCAAAAGCTCAAAAATTATCTATGTTTTATTGGACTCTTGGAAATATCAATCCTCGACTAAGATCTACAGAAAATACGGTACAGCTGCTGGCAATTACAAAAACTGAATGGATTAAACAGGACGGTGCACTTCAAAAGCTATTACATCCATTTATACAAGATATAATAAAATTGCAAACTGAAGGAATCACGGTAAACATTCGAGGTCAGGGTGAAAAAGTATTTAAAGGATCACTGTTATTTTGCGCTGGAGATACACCTGCTTCTGCACTTTTAGGAGGATTTAAAGAGTCGGTATCAGCATATCGTTTATGTCGCCAATGCATGACAACTAAACATGAATGGAGAAATAATTTTTCGCAACAGAACTTTGTGTTACGTGATGCAAAAAGTCATGCTGAACACATAACTGCAGTCAGTGAACCAAATCTGCCAAAAAATGTTGCTGATTTTTGGAAAAAGAGATATGGTGTCAATAGTAAAAGTACACTATTGGATATTCCATATTTTGACGTTACTGTTGCATTACCACAAGATTCAATGCACGTCATCATTGAAGGTGTTGCTGATGTCGCCTGTAGAGCATTGTTGCGATATATGATAGTAGATAAGAAACTTTTTACTCTTGATCAGTTGAATGAACGACGATCTTGTTTCAACTATTACGGCCATTTCAAAAAAGATATTCCTGCTGAAATATTAATGGAACATATTATGGCTAATGGTAGAATGCGTCAAACTGCAGCACAAATGATTGTTTTGGTACATATGTTACCATATCTAATTGCTGAATATGTAATCAATGAAGAAAATATTGATGTTTGTAATAGATTATGGTCTCATGTTCAATTGTTGCAAATTCTTAATATGTGTCTTGCATATGAAATTAGCAGTGAGTCTGTTGATTTATTAAGCTGGATGATAGAGATGTATATTGGACGATTTAATAATTTATACCCTAACTGCATTGTACCAAAATTCCACTTCTTTATTCATGTGCCAAAATGTATTCGTTTATTTGGACCAGCTCGTCAACAGTGGTGTTTCCGGTTTGAAAGCGCTCACGCTTATTTTAAAACATTAGTGCCAATAGTACGTAATTTTAAAAATATGGCATATACTTGTGCTTATAGACATCAAGCGCGATTATGCTCAAAATTAGCGACATATC
Organism: Crematogaster levior; assembly: GCA_901521435.1. Taxonomy (NCBI): domain Eukaryota; kingdom Metazoa; phylum Arthropoda; class Insecta; order Hymenoptera; family Formicidae; genus Crematogaster; species Crematogaster levior. The sequence goes on along the minus strand of CABEGB010000564.1, from coordinate 610 downwards.
CAGGAGCTCCTGCTAAAAGATTCTTATACCAAGGTCATAAAATAAGTCCGGGGAATACTGTATTACTTAATAATTTACCGAATGCTGCACTATTTTATGATTTTTTTGACGAAGTTGATTCACATTGTCAATTATTGCGTACACCTAAAGTAATTATTTATGGAACGGAATATGTGCCAAAGTCGATAATTCACTGCAATTTAATTTTCAAAGTCGATAATTCTTATAACTCTATAACTTTAAATTTTCATTTTGTTTAAATAGTTTCCATCGTATTGTAATTATGATAAATGTTTTTCAACATAATAAAAGCTGTTCTTTAATGCATTTAAAATGTGTCCTTTTCTTGTGTGTAATTTTTTTCGTGCGTTACATTTCTTCTTGTGTTTGATTTACGAAATGTGTAAATAGTCGTTTAATGCATGGGTTTCATACACATTAAGTGTGTTTCGATTTAATGTGTTAAATAATAACACATCTATAGGTGTGTTATATAAGGTTACACGGATAATGTGTGTGAAAAATTAAGATTACACGGATGATGTGTGCAAAAATAACACACATGTGTATCAATTTCAAACGTCTACGTCAAGGAACACATGTAAAAAGT
>CABEGB010000563.1:0-24511 GCA_901521435.1 Crematogaster levior | reverse complement strand
TGTATCCTCTCTGCACTGTTTGAAATTTGTATTTGGTATTCTGATCTTTGGATAGTTCTACCTCTGGAAACAGCTCTCTATACCAACTAGACTGCATTATACACCTCGTATCGAGCGAGTGCTTTTCGCTGAGCAGCCGAGAGTAACTTGCAACTATTATTCTTGCAGTTGGCTGATTTCCCAGTATCCACGCGGGCCACGCAACACTCACACACATAGATTTCATTGAACGCGGAGGCATATTGAATATTATTCGTCTCACTTCACCAGTACTCGCTGCTTCTAGCCTATCTGCTATGACTTTTATGTACCGATAATTATTATACTCACACCCCGGTACCACCGTTTGAAAGCACAGTTCAATGAATTTTAAAAAGTTGATTTTGTTCATGATATAATGTTGAAACCAGCGCGTGACGCTGGGATGACAAAAAAAGGAGCACTGGAATGACAAGGCTATAGGTTGCAAGCGAGACGTCATACCGCCACGAACCGTCATGCTGCCGCGAACCGTCATACCGCGATTCATTCGCGGTATCTCAAAGCATAGATCCCGCTAACACGTAGCGGGATGACGGTTGTCGGTAGGCCTAAATTACTTTAGCCATAAATATTTAAGAAATTCACCAAACGAAAAAAAAGGCAAAAGAAGCCCTAGTCATTGTCTATTTTCAGTATTGGCGTTTTTTAAGTCTTAAACGCTGCAATTTAGCTGCTTTTAAACGGCAACTAACCTTAGCTTTAATATTTAAGAAATTTACTAGGCAGAAAAAAAAGGCATAGAAAACCCGTGGTAGCTAGTTATTACACTCTCTATTTTAAAATTTGACGTTGGGTGATGTCTTGAACGCTTTATAAGCGCGTTTCAGCTTATGTAGGTAAAAACCTAGAAATTTTATAAAGACATACGGTGCACATAGTGCAAAAAATTAAACAATAGTACGCCAAATACAAGTTTTCTTGTCATTTTAATCTGCTGCAGAGATTGCGAAGTTAAATAAAATAGCTTCACTTTCCAACGTTTGTTCTATCGCATTTTATATAGAACCCGTACCTGCCTTTGCAGATAAAGATTTCTTTTCCTTTTTCATTAACCCCGAGAGACTTTAACTCTTTGCGTGGACTGTTTGCAATAATTTGTACAACTTCGCTCAATTCTGTATTCAGCACCTCTTTGGAGCTTTTCTTAAGAGAAAAGTATCTACCATCATAGAAAATATAGTACCCGAATCGTCCAAGGCCTATTTTTACTTCCTTTCCGGTTTCTGGGTGTTCTCCGATTATTTTTGGCAAGGAGAGCAACTGAGTAGCGGTATTTAGATCAATGTCATTAACATTTATATCTTTTGGTATAGAAACCGTTTTTTTCTTTCCAGGCTCACTATTAAACTCCAGGTAAAGCCCAAAAGGACCTTTTTTAATTACTACCTCTTGTCCTGTTATATCATCTATACCTAAACTTTTTGGATATTCTGAATTGTCATTACTGCCCGTAATTTCTTTTGTATGGTTGCATTCAGGATAGTTAGAACATCCAAGGAACACTCCTGTTCGCCCAAAGTTCAATTTCAATATGCCACCTAAGCAATCAGGACATTTCGTATTCACCTCTTTTTTTCCTTCTTCTGAACAAAACCAATCGATTACCAAATCGTGAATGCCGCTGAAAACTTCATCATGCGTCATTTGCTTGACAGAGTTTACATGACCAAAAAATGGCACCCAAAAATGGCTCAATTCTTTTTTCCAATCTGCATGTCCATTTGAGATTAAATCAAGCTTTTCTTCCATTTGTGCTGTGAAATCATACTCTACACAACGCTGAAAAAAAGTTTCTAAAAATATAGTAACGATTTTACCGCGGCTGCTTGGAATAAATCTTTTGTTATTCAATGAAACATACTCACGATCTTGTAATACCGAAATAATTGTTGCATAAGTTGACGGGCGACCTATACCGATTTCTTCCATTTTTTTAACGATACTTGCTTCACTATAACGAGGTGGCGGTTGAGTGAAATGCTGTTTTGGCTCAACTAAAATCAGCTTACACGCTTCCCCTTCCTTCATGGCAGGTAGCAGGCCTTCATTTTCGGCTTCCATGTTATCTTGATAGACTTTATAAAAACCATCAAAGAATATACTTGATCCACTTGCTCGCAGAATCACTTTCTGATCAGTAGAACTAATTTCAACTACCACTTGATCAAGAATCGCCGATTCCATTTGACTTGCAATGGTTCTTTTCCAGATTAAATCGTACAATTTAAATTGCTCTGGCGTTAAGTAATCCTTAATACTACCCGGCGTTCTATTAATATCAGTTGGCCGGATTGCTTCATGTGCTTCTTGAGCATTTTGACCTTTTTACATATTTACGAGGAGACTGCGGTAAATATTTATCACCATATAACGACTTAATTGACCCTCTAATTGAGTTTATAGCCTCATCTGCAATATGAAACCCATCTGTACGCATGTAAGTTATCAACCCTACGGTTTCACCACCAATATTGATACCTTCATATAAATTTTTGCGCTACTCGCATAACATTTTTCACATTAAAATACAGTTTATTCACTGCATCTTGCTGAAGACTTGAGGTGATAAATGGAGGAAGCGGGTTTCTCTTAACTTGCTTGCGTTCTACTGTGCTTACAGCATACTGCCTTGACTCGATCTCCTCAACTAGGTTCTTTGCCTCTTCTTCATTCTTAATATCAAATTTTTCTAGCTTTTTATTGTCATAGTGGCTTAGCATAGCAAAAAAAAGCCTCATCTTTGCTATTTTGCATTTCTGCCTTTATGCTCCAATACTCCTGTGTTATAAACTTACTGATTTCATCTTCTCGTTCGCATATAAGCTTTAATGCAACAGACTGCACTCGCCCTGCAGACTTGCTTCCCGACAATTTTGTCCACAACAGCGGTGACAAGCTAAATCCAACTAGATAATCCAAAGCTCTGCGTGCTTGCTGTGCGCGCACTAAGTCCATGTTTATTCCACGTGGATTTTTATAGCTTCTTGCACTGCTCTTTTTTGTTATTTCGTTAAAGACTACTCTATGAATGTTACTTTCATCATTGATTGCTTTCCTTTCCTTTAGTGCCTCTATCACATTCCAAGCTATTGCTTCTCCTTCTCTATCTGGATCTGTTGCAAGGTATATGTCTGATGTTTTACTTGCTTCCTTTGCCAACTCTTTTACATATTTTTCTGCCCTTTCAATAATCTCATACTTTATGGCGAAATCGTTATCCGGATCAACAGAACCGTTCTTCACTGGAAGATCTCTCACATGGCCAAAAGATGCAGCTACTTTGAACTCTTTACTCAAATATTTACCTATTGTCTTTGCTTTCGCAGGTGATTCAACTATTAATAATGCCATATTGTTAATTATTTTAGTATTTAAAGATAATATGTTGAGAAATATACGATGAAAAGTAAAAAAATATTTTAATAGGTCTTGTGAATTTTACAGAGTAGGTTGTTCATGGTTTCCAGAAAACCCTTGGATCTTGCTATTTTCAAGTGAATTTGAAGGTCTATTACAATAGTATATGATTGCAGCAGCAACCAGACAACAAGCTCCAACTACTATTCCCACTGCTATAGCTAACCCAAGAAAGGTTTACCTGAAGGATAGAATAGGTTATAATGGCATATTAAAGAGATGAAAAATGCCAAGCCCATATAGTGAAGACCTCAGAGAACAAGTTCTCAAAGCAGTTGATGAAAAAACAATGACGATAAAAAGAATTAGTGAAATATTTAAACTGAATATAAAAACAATATATTTATGGAGGAAAAGGAAAAAAGAAACAGGAAACATAAAGCCATCTTCAGGCTATCAAAAAGGTGACTGAGCCTCACCGGTGGCAGAATCTGGGTCACGAGGTCTTCTTCCTACACTCCATGTAAGAGCAGACAGTGCCTCAAAAGAACTGCCACCTATCCACTCTGAGAAGTTATTATCTTCTCTTGCTTTCAACCAAGTAATACTTATTCATATCATCTGGGTAAGGTCAGTTTATAAAACTTAATTTGTACGCTTCCTAGTAATTCTGATATAGTTACTTTAGTTACAGTCATAAAAGTTTATAAATGGCAACCTTAAGTGTAAGAGAAGCTTTATGCACAGCGATCAGAGAAGAAATGCAAAACGACCCTGACGTGTTGATCATCGGTGAAGAAGTTGCAGAGTATGATGGTGCCTATAAAATAACAAAAGGATTACTGAAAGAGTTCGGAGAAAATAGAGTGGTTGATACGCCTATTACCGAACATGGATTTGCTGGCCTTGCTGTTGGAGCAGCATTCGCTGGATTAAAGCCAATTGTCGAATTTATGACTTTTAATTTTTCTATGCAGGCTATCGACCAAATCGTGAATTCTGCAGCAAAAACAAATTATATGTCAGGTGGACAACTTGGATGCCCTATAGTATTTCGTGGGCCAAATGGTGCTGCAGCAAGAGTTGCTGCACAACACTCTCAATGCTTTGCATCTTGGTATTCGCATATACCGGGATTAAAAGTAATAGCACCTTACTTTGCCTCCGATTGCAGAGGTCTGCTTAAAGCTGCAATTCGTGACCTGAATCCGGTAATATTTCTAGAAAACGAAATAGCTTACGGACATGAACATGAAGTTTCTGACTCTGAGCTGTCAAATAAAGATTATCTACTTGAGATAGGCAAGGCTGCTGTTATACGGAAAGGAAAGGATGTAACTATCACTGCTTTCTCACTGAAATTAATGGATGCTTTAAACGCAGCAGATTTACTTTCAGGTGAAGGTATAGAAGCTGAAGTTATTGACCTCAGAACCTTAAGACCACTTGACACTCAAACTGTTATTAACTCTATTCAGAAGACTAATAGGTTAGTTAGTGTAGAAGAAGGATGGCCATTTGCAGGAATAGGAGCAGAGCTGTCAGCCGTTGTTATGGAACAAGGATTTGACTACCTTGATGCTCCAGTTATGCGCGTAACTGGCAAGGACATCCCCTTACCTTACGCTGCAAACCTAGAAAAAAAAGCATTACCGCAAGTGGAAGATATAGTTGAAGCCGTGCATCAGGTCTGCTTTAGAAAAAAATAACCCTATTGGTTCTTTTTTGTGTCTCCTGTTCCACATTGGTCCATCAAGGAAGTATTTCCAGTGCTGCCTATACCACCCATTACTTTTGTCACAATAGTTTTAGCACCGAAAAATACAGCACAAAATATACCGAGTGCAAAAAGAGCCGGCCATGGCATTCTACCAAATATCGCAAGCAAAGCTGCACCTATTATCACTACGGTCATAAGCGGTCCGCCTATTCCCCAAACGTAATAATAATATTACATATTAGAGCAGTTGTATCAGTATTAGTGTCAGCGGCAGCACTCCCAACATGAGAAAAAGAAATAAATAATACTATAAAAAGAATATTAAAAACTTTCCTAGGGTTCATCCCTATACCTTAAATTTAGATATTGCAATTATACCTAAAATACTATAATTTTTAGTAAAACTAGTATAAAGATTGAATAACAAACGGTGCCACAAAAGTAGTTGACACATAACTGCACGAACATTGTAATATGGCACGATATCACATAGTAAACGGAGAGTAGACCAGCGGAACTTCCCCACCAGTCTCTCGCAGAACTGTACGGAAACCTCTCGGTTTATACAGCTCCCATTATTTAGCCCTTTGATCCTAACCCAAGTGTCCAATGATAGAAAATATTTGGAGACCTCTTTCTCACTTTTCCTAGAAATTGCTTTGCTAGTCTTCCATGATCTCGAAGTTTCTTATATTTGGTTCTGACCCATCTTATGAGGTATCTCTCTATATTTCTGAGAGATGTATACATCTCCGATTTATAAAACCTGCCATAGTACTGAAACCAGCCTCTGACTATTGGATCTATTTTCTTCGATATTTCCTCTAATGTGGTCCACGTAATCCGATGTATTCTCCATGACTTTATGGTTTTCTTGATCTTCTTCTTGGCTTTGTTGCTGATTGCAGGTAGAAATGAAACATAACAGTCCCCCTTCTTATTCTTTGCTCCTCTAGCTCTAAAGGTATAGCCCAAGAAATCAAAGTTTTGTGTAGGAAACTCATCTCTCCTATTACCATCCTTACAGTACACTATCTGTGTCTTTTCAGGATGTAACCTCAATTTACACTTAGCCAATCTTTCTTCGATCATTACTTTCATAAATTCTGCCTGTCTCTTAGTTCTGCAGTGCACTATCGCATCATCCACATACCTCTCAAATGGTACTGTCGGGTAGTTCTTTTTCATCCATATATCAAACACATGATGCATGAATATATTAGAGATGATTGGGCTAACTGAACCTCCTTGCGGAACTCCTTTATCCCTAACTACCTTACTGCCATCTGCTTGCTGAATGGGGGCTTTCATCCACCTCTCAACATACAGTATGACCCATTTGCAGTCTGTGTGTTTCTTGATAGCCTGCAGTGCTAAATCGTGGTCCAGATTGTCGAAAAATCCAGATATATCAAGATCTACTGTCCAATCATTTTTCCAACATCTCTTCCGTGCTGTATATACCGCATCCAATGCAGACTTATTTGGTCTATAACCATATGAATCCTCGTGAAATTTCGGCTCTACTATCGGTTCAAGATACATAGTAGCGGCTGTTTGTGCTACCCTGTCGGACACTGAAGGAACACATAAAGTTCTTTGTCCTCCCGTATCTTTCGGTATTGCAACAGCTTTTACTGGCTCGGGAAAATAACTTCCGGATGACATCCGATTCCATAGTTTGTACAAATTATCTTTTAGATTTTCCTCAAACTTTGTTATCGAGACCTCATCTACACCTGCAGCACCTTTATTTTTCGATACTTGTTTATAAGCTCTCCAAATAAGTTGCTTCGGTATATCAAAAGACTTTGTTTTATTCATTAATTCCTCCCATTACGGTTGACAAAATAATTAAAACTAAATAACTCAGCTCCTTCGCTCCATTTCCATTACAGAAACTTCTTCACTACTATGAGCTGATCCGCCCCTGTTTTTCGCATCGGTACTCTCATCCTCAGAGATCGGCTCTTTGGACTTCTTCCTTATCATCGAAACGACAGGTTCCCGTAGTTCCATGCAATAGCCTAAAATAGATTCACGCCACTTTTATGCCGGACGCCACCCACCCAGTAAACAAGCTCCCGGTAGATTTATCCCAGATTAACGACTACCCCCTGGTTTTGACGTCGTCTCTACGCTTTCGACACTTCATCAGTGGTTCACTTGCGTTCGTCTCTCTATTTCACACATGACACATAATTGTGCCTTTTCCATAACGCTCACTACCTTAGCTCTTTACCAAAGCAGCTTATGGCTGTTTGAAGCCTGCTCTTGCACACCGGCTCCGAGGGGCCCTCCCTCATCTATTGCACAAATTCACCAAAAGTGTTTCATTCTATAACGCAAAACCCATATTCACAAAACCCAATGCATTACTTGCAGTCTAGATCCCAGTGTCACGCACTGGGATGACACTTTCCGTATAAACATTAAGAAATTTACCAAACGAAAAAAAAGGCAAAAGAAGCCCCATGGTTAACTAGTTATTTATATGTACTTCAAAATATTGGCGTTTTTTTATTCTAAACGCTTAATAACCGCGATTCAGCCGCTTTTAAATGCAACTAACCTAAATTATAAACATTAAGAAATTTACTAAGTGGAAAAAAAGGCAAAGAAACCCTAGGGTAGCTAGTATTCAAATTCTCCCTTGTCTATTTGACGTCTTTTGCTGTCTTAAACGCTTTATAAGCGCGTTTCGGCTTGTATAGGTAGAAACCTAAAAGTTTTATAAAGACATGAGGTGCACATAGTGCAAAAAATTAAGCATGATTTACGCCAAATACATTAAGTTTTTTTGTCATTAATCCACTGCAGAGATTGCGAAGATAAATAATTAGCTTCAGTTTTATGATAAGGGGGCTGGCAAAGTTTGTCAAGGAAGTTTTGCATTTAATCCGTTTATGGCTTAGGTGCCAGCCAGCTACTTGACTCCCGGCTGGGTCGAATTTGTATAGCTACATTGTCGGTAAATCTAAATTGCTTTAATAATTTTGATTGAAAAATAGTTTTTCTATTATATAAATGCTACTTTAGAGTAATCAAAATGGAAGACGATAAATATAGCCTAGGTTTAAGAGTTATCCATTGGTTGATGGCTGCTTTTATTATTGGTATGCTTTGCTCTGGACTTTATATGAAAAGCTTACCACTTAGCAATGAAATTAAGTTCAACATATACGCTATTCATAAGGCTTGCGGTATCACTATTCTTGGATTAATCATAGTACGCATATTTTTTCGCGTCTTTACTTATGTTCCACGACTTCCAGCAAATTTTTCTCGATTTGTAATCAATGTAAGCAAAACAGTACACTTTGGTTTGTATTCTTTGATGGTGCTAATGCCACTATCTGGCTATGTTATGTCTTCTGCTTCTGGCAAAAAGATCAAGTATTTTTTTCATATCCCTTTGTTGATTAATCAAAACAAAGATCTAGCTAACACGGCTAATCAGCTACATTCGATGCTTGCATGTTTTATGGTACTCTTTATAATCTTGCATATACTTGGCGCTTTGAAACACACATTTATAGATAAGCAAAACATTTTTAAACGTATGATATAGGTTATATGTTAAGTAGCCTCTGGAAAAAAGGAACAGATTTTCTTGGTAGTGAGTTTGCGATAATGGGTGGTGCTATGAGCTGGGTTTCAGAGAGAAACTTGGTTTCGGCAATCTCAAACGCAGGTGGTTTCGGTGTAATTGCATGTGGTGCAATGTTTCCAGACCTATTGAAAAAAGAAATCATAGAGACACAGAAATTAACTAACAAACCATTTGGTGTAAACCTAATTACTATGCACCCAAAGTTGAGTGAGTTGATAGATGTGTGTATCGAAGCAAAAGTAAGCCATATAGTGCTTGCTGGCGGATTACCAACGAAGCCTAATATAGAAAAAATTAAGAGTGCAGGCATTGAAGTTATGTGCTTTGCACCAGCATTAAGCCTTGCGAAAAGGTTAGTGAAAATGGGAGTAGATGCGTTAATAATAGAAGGAATGGAAGCAGGCGGGCACATAGGGCCAGTTAGCACTTCTGTTCTTGCACAAGAGATATTGCCTCATTTTAAAAATGAACAAATACCAGTGTTTGTTGCCGGCGGAATAGGAAGAGGTGAAATGATAGTTAATTATTTAGAAATGGGGGCAAGTGGCTGTCAAATAGGTACATTATTTGTCTGCACTAATGAGTCAATTGCCCACAAAAATTTTAAGAAAGTGTTTATTAAATCAGCCGCACGTAATGCAATACCTTCTATGCAGATAAGTGCTGATTTTCCTGTAATTCCAGTAAGAGCTATAGCCAACAAAGCAAGTGATGATTTTATGAAGCATCAAGAAAAAGTTATTGATGAATACCAAAAGGGCCAGATCTCAAAAGAAGATGGGCAGCTTGAAATAGAAAAATTCTGGGCTGGAGCTCTAAGAAGAGCAGTGATTGAAGGAGATATTGAAACAGGATCTTTAATGGCCGGTCAAAGCGTTGGCATGGTTGATAGGGAAAGACCCGTAAAAGAAGTGATAGACATATTAATTCAACAGGCAAACAATTATATTGAGAGCAAATCTGTAGAAGCAGCAAAGCAAATAGTTAACCAGCAAGCAAGTCATAATTATCTCTGAAAGAGCCCATTATAGGGCATAATTGCCCAGTTTTAATGTAAAATTAACGCTAAAGAGGTATCTATACATTTTATTATGTATGGAGGAATGTATGCCTGTTTCACCTAATAAAATAGAAAATTCTACTGAATCTTGGAATGACCAGCATTGGAATTTATTCAACATTATAAAAAAAACAGTAAAAGGAAGATCAAAAAAAAATGGAAGAGACTGTCAGACAATGCAAAAGGTTGTTCAAGCAAAAAAATAGTCCTGCTAATCCTAGGGAGGTATTAACTAAATTAGGAGAATTATTGAGAGCAGGACAAGATGAGCAGGCTCTCGCAAAACATATAAATCTGTCCAAGCAAGGAAACAGTCCTAAAACACCAGATGAATTAAAAGAATCACTGAAAAAACAAAGAGAAGATTACGAGTGTTACATCCAACACTTCCTTCCAGCAGTTGCTAGGAAAAATAACACAATCACAAAGACCACAAACAAAAAGAGGGGAAATAGGACGAATAATTTCGGAAATTACTAACAAGAGCAGCAATAAATATTCGAAAATAGAAGAACAACCTATTAATTCCATAAAAGAAGAGATCCCAGTGTCAAGCACTGGGATGACAGAAAATAATGTAGAAAGTCCAATGACGCAGGATCAAACTCAACAGGAATTAGAAAGTCTAACTAAAGAAGAAGTGTGTGTTAGTGAATCAGATAGTGGAATAAATTCACCTGGCTTAGCATCAAGTAGCAGAAGGAGCAGTTTAGCTTTAGTGACAAGCACTTCATCTGAGGAAAATTTAAACTCAACATCAAGCTCTGCTGAAGAAGATAATGGTTTGCAACCAGGAGATGAAGGAGAGACAAAATTAGCACATCCGACCAAAACAAGGTCCGAAGGGCCAAGTGGACGAAGACCTCCTTCTAAACATCATGAGAAGATTGAAGATCAAGTTGAAAATGGAATCAGCCCAGGTGTCATCCAAGTAGCTGACACTGGGATTCAGAAAAAAAAAAATACGGACCCAAGTGGTCAGGCTACTCAGATGACAGGTAGTCAGCCAAAAGATTCAATGCAACCTGAAGAAAAAAAAGAAAAAAAAATACCACTCCCACTGTGCAAAAACCTTCTGCAAATAAAAACAATAGTAAAGATACGCCACCTGAAAAACAACCCAATAACAGAAATCTTCACGTTGCACTTGTAGCAGGTTGTGCTCTCTCTACAATAGGGTGCATTGTTGCAGGAGCAATGACATCAGGACTGGTAGGAGCAGGACTACTTGCTATGGCTGCAGTGTTTGCTATAGCAGCAGTAGCTGAATTGCATTCAAACTTTCTGTCAAGCAAATTAACATCCATTAATGTGAGTCCTCTTGTTGATGATAAGAGCTTACAGCATGTTCGCAGCGGTAAAAATTAAATATGTGTTACTTGTAGTGGATAAGTGAATTCAGTTCTTGCCTATTGATATAAAAGTTGTTATATTTGAGGAATATTTAAAGGGTATTTAGTTGATGCGCATTCAATTGAATAAAGTTTTGGTTTTTATAGCCTTATTAAGTTTCATTTTTGCATCATATTCTAGCGAAGCTTCGGTGAGTGATGAATTAAAGGATGTACAAGAAACGGTAAAAGATTTTATTTCTTCATTTTCAATTAAAGATACTGTAGAAAATATGAGTCCTTCAACAATCATAGGGTTGTGTATGGCTGCAGTGATACTTGCAATAGTGTTTAGAGGTCTGATCTTTTTTATGATAATGTTTGGTGTGTTAGTCATAATGTTTGGTAGCACAGAAAAGGCAACAGATTACTTAAAAGAAAAATTTAACTTTACAAAAGATATAAAGTTACAATCCGATAGCGAAAAAAAAGATAAAAATTAAGATAGTATTTTTATCTTTTTTAATTATCTTTATTGAATACGCATATGCAGTTAAAAGTACCAACAGTTAACTCTAAGCTTGAAAAAAAGAACAACTTAGCATTACTAGAAAGCATTGATTTAGATTTTATTCCTTATGCTTGTCATTACAATGAAGAAACTATACTAACAAAACAGGGAGAGTTGTTAAAAATAATCAAGTTAGAAGATTATTCTTCTGTTGATAACTACAGCGACCTTAGAACTGAAATTAGAAAAAGTATATCAAAAAATATTAATAGCCTATATTTTACCGTTTGGATTCATACTGTCCGAAAGCGCAATAAATTGAGCTTAAAATGGAATAAAACTGAAGACTTCTCTGATAAGTTACATTCAGCGCGGTTTGATAAACTCACTGATAGTAAATTACAGTATATAAATGAATTATATATTGTAATATTGTTTAGCGATTTTGGTAAGCATACCAATAATTCATTTTTTTTTAATAGAATAAAGAATAAGCATAAGCTGTCTTTACAAGAAAGTCACCAGGAGTTGCAAAAGATAACTGACTTAATTCACGATGATTTAGGACCTTTTGGAGCTAAAAAACTGGGTCTAAGATTTAGTGAAGGTAAAATATATTCTGAAATGATAGAATTTCTCCACTATATTGTTACATTAACGCACAAAGATTATCCAATACATGAAAAGGACCTGTCGCAATATATTAGAAATTTTAAAATAGCTTTTGGTTTCAATACGTTTCAGACAATCTTTGAAAATCAACAGAAATTTGGCTCTGTTTTCAGCATAAAGGAATACCGAGAAATCTCCTTAGGCAATATAGATAGGTGCTTGCAGCTTGAATCTGAATTTATCATTACAGAAATAATGATATTTACTAGTAATAGTAAGGCAATAAAAGAATTTAATAAACAAATTAACATGCTGCAAATTAGTGAGGATAATACCTTACTTAAAAGCTCAGGAGTTGAAGAAATAATAGAGCTTGAAAAGACCTCTAGTATAGACTTCTGCCAACAGAAAATTATTTTTACAATATTTACAGACGATAGGAATAAGTTAGCTGAAAGTATTGGTGATTTATCCTCTATAATGTCATTGATTGGCTTCATGATATTTAGAACTGATCTACATATGGAAAGTCATTTTTGGGCACAACTTCCGGGCAATTTTACCTTTATTACACAACCGAAAAATATATTAGCAAAATATGCTTGCAGTTTTGCTATGCTGCATGATTTTACGTCAGGTACATTAAAAGGAGGAAGGTGGAAAGAAGCGGTAACAGTTTTTTTCTCAAAAGAAGGAAATCCTTACTTCTTTAATTTCCATGGAAAAAGAAATAATGGCCATACTACGATACTTGGAGCTCCAAATTCAGGCAGAACTTCACTCATTAATTTCCTATTATCAGAATCAAGAAAGTTTAACCCAAGAATTGTCATATTGGATAACACTGGAAAGTCGATAATTTTTACTAAAGCAGTGAGTGGTAAATATTATATAATCGATCCGAAGTATAAGGACAAAAGCCTAAAATTTAATCCACTAAACATTGAAGATAGTGCTTCCAATCGCAATATGTTGGTTGAACTGATCAAAAGAATGGTAGCCGATATGAGCTTGGTGGACGTAGAAGAAAAGATAAGAAAAATTGTGGATTCTATATTTGCTATACCCAAGGAGTCACGTTCTATTGCGCAAATTTCTGAGGTGCTTTTGCTCCTCGGGGGTAAAATAAGTAGATGGTGTGAAGGTGGTGAGTTTGCTTACTTATTTCAAGATGGTAATGAATCAGATTGACTGGGAAACAAAAATTATATCTCTCAACACCGCAAACCTCACAAAACGAAAAGAATGTATGTCCGTGATACTTTACTATTTTTTATATTCTTTTGAGGCAAAATGTGATGGCTCGCCTGCAATACTTGTTTTGGATGAAGCATGGGAGATAAGTAATATCTTTCCTACAGAGAAAGAGTTTGATAACTGGATGCAAAGAATGACAGAACTAAATGTTGTGGTAATCCTAAGTACTGAAAATTTGAATCTCGCATTTGCTAGCAAATTTACTCAATATTTAGATAAACATGTTGATACAAGAATCTTAATGCCGAACGTCAATGCAAATAGATTATACATGAAGGCATTTTCTTTATCAAAAGAGGAGCTGAATATAATTCTGCAGACGCCAACACAGGAAGGTTTATTTTTGATAAAGCAGTATAAAGGGTTAGTAACTTTAAATTTAGATTTAAAGAATATGCAAGAAATACATGTACTTTCAGCTAACAAAGAGACTATAAAGTATATGTACGAGGCAATAAAGGAAAAAGGAGAAGAAGTTAATGAGTGGTTACCGGTGTTTTATGAGAAGTGTAAAGCTTAATTTCTTATTGATGTTCTTTTTGATATTTGGATCTTGCGTGCCAAGGGTATGCAAATAAATGTACTATTGTAGAAGGTAATACTTGGTGGGAAAAGCAATAGTTTACTGGTGGGATGATTTGGTAAAAAAGAAATTAAGGTGAAAGCAATAAAAGACCAAGGAATTGATGGTTATTTTAACCCAAAAATTCAAGTTTGCGACTATGATGGAAAAAGTAATTGTTATGACTTACCTAATGGAACGTTCTGCCGCCAGATATACGGAACGCAGACGACAGGGGCTGGAATTTCTGCTGCAGTTTTTATCGATTGGGAAGGAACAAAAGATTAGGATGGAAAAATTAAGAAAATGGCATGAATTGGATGGGAGTGGGCAGAAGATGTCACTGATGAAGAAAAAATAAAATTTGCTAATTCCCCTAAGGTGTGTGCTTGCAGTCAAAAAATTGCCTGCATGGGGATTTTTCTCATATTTTACTAAAATTTTTGCAGGTGCAAATATTTTTGCCCTGGATATACGAATACCTGTGACACTTGCTATCAAACGGCAGTAAAATGTGCTCCTGTGCCACTTGCACCTGGCCCCCCTCCACTTTGTGCACAACTTGCGATGTCACCTCCACAAGTTAGAATTGTTCCTATAACAAATAAAGACAATGATTACTTTAATCCTAAGGTTAAGGTAATCATTGGTGATCTGAAAGGAAGAGACGGAGAGATTGGAGAAAAATTAGATTTCCCTAAAGGGTATGGAGAAGATAAAGCTGAGTGGCGCTCTATTTTAGACAAAGATGGCATCACGTACTACTTCAAAACTTGTAGAGAAAAAGATAAGCTCTGTGCTGAATACCTTGGAACTCAAAGTATAGATAAAAAAAATCCACAGTTCGTCCGCTGTTTCCCGGCACCACCTGCTCCAGAGCCTAAAATATTAAGGATAGTGGATGCAAATACATTAGAAATAGAAATGAAGATGAGCGAGAGCACTTGTATTTATAGAGCACATGGAGTCTACAGCAATGGTTTCTGTACTTTTAATGTTAATGCTGGTTCTTTTACAAACATTGGCCCTCTATCTTTAAAAGTAGTACAACCAGCAATAGTAGCAAAAACAACTGATAGTAATAACGAAAAAAGTTATATTGATAATATTATAGAAGGTATATTAGAAAGTAATCCGCAACAATTTAAAGTTCTGAAAGAATATGGCTATGTTCCTGATATTGAAAC
This sequence comes from Crematogaster levior, assembly GCA_901521435.1. Classification (NCBI taxonomy): domain Eukaryota; kingdom Metazoa; phylum Arthropoda; class Insecta; order Hymenoptera; family Formicidae; genus Crematogaster; species Crematogaster levior. Next base: position 9,259 of record CABEGB010000563.1, on the reverse strand, counting down.
AGAATGTAAAGAGTTTCAAGGAAATAAATGCAAATTGAACAACTTAGGACAACCAGAAATAGAAGTAAAGTATAAAGAAAATTCTAACAGTAAAATGCTCTGTCTTTCTGGATGGCAGCCAGAACCAAAGGAGTTTGTCCTTAAAAGAGGAGATGAGATAATACCACTAAAATTAATGGGAACAAAATATATTGAATACAATGCTGTTTACTCAAAGGAATCAAATCAGTTCTATTATCTTCCAAGCAAGAAAAGGGAAATAGTTGACCTCTTAAAAAAATTTCAAGATCAGTTGGATAAAATAATATTTAATAAGCAAGGGTATGTTTTCTTCCCTGACGAAAATAAACAGGAGAAGGGAAAATGCAGTTACTGTGTAAAAAGAAATGATGAGATAGACAAAGCATTTGCATCTGATAAAGGACTGAAAGTAGTATATAAATTGACAGATTTAGAGCAATATTTAAATAAAAAAGATGGTAGTCCATTTTACTTAAGATATGAGGAAGTGGATTGTAAAGACAAAGATGGCAAAACATTGAGAAACGAAAAAAATGAAGTACAGAAGTGTACACAATTAAAAGATCGACCAATTAAAGCAAACAGAACAGAGGTCTTTTACGCTGATAAATTGTGTAGGTTCGATTTAGAAGGTCTCAAAAAGAAATTAAAAGAAAAATTAAAAGAGAAAAAATTAAAGGAGAAATTAAAAGAGATAATCGAGAAAGAACTGGAAAAAAAGAGCGAAAAGTCCCATGATTTTGAAAGTGGAAATCATGATGTGGATGGCTCACAAATAACATCTAGCCGTGTTGAAATAGAAGTGTGGGGATGTGGTGAAGCAGGTCACATAAAAGATACACCTTACACTTACACACCTAATTCCACTGAAAGTAGAGTAGGAATGCCAGGAGATTATATTAAAGCTGAATTGGAAATTGATCCTGATTATCCTATCATTGACATTGAAGTTTCAGAGGGAGGAGGTAACAGAGAAAAGAGATACACAGATAAGGATGGGGGTCCTATTTTTATAAGAAAGTGTCGTGTAGGCAAACAAGAGTGCAAGGATTTAATCACTATGGGAGGTGGAGGTATCTATAAAGAGTATGAGTATAAAGGTCGGTATAGGGATTATATGGAAACAATAATTGATGATAGTGTAAAATTAAAAGAAAAAACCACAACAATAGGATTGCGGGATACTGAAGATAATAGGATAGCATATATAGAAAATGGTAAAATCAAGTATGAAACAATAGAGTGTAGCAGTGGTTTTAGAAGCAGTAAACCTGGTGCAGGTGGTTGCATTGATAAAAGCAAAGGAATTTATGGTAAAGGCTCTGCAGGGTATGTGAAGATAACGCCTATTATAAAGGGATTTGACATAAACATAATAGATGATGCTATTGAAAAAATGATAGGAAATCGATATGATCTCGGGAATGTTAGGGATTTTTTGACAGGTGATGCTGACACGAGTATAATTAAGATGATTGAAGAGGAAATCAAAAAAGAATTGTTAAGGTAAAAAGATATAACTCTAAATTGATATAAAAAAATGGAGGTTTGACATGAGTCAAAAAATAGTAAACAGAACAACCGGATTGGTAGATTATAAAGAATTAGAAACAAATATCTTATCGTCTATACGAGAAGGAAGATACCGTCTCGTCAGTCAAAAAAAAATTATAAAAATTGAACCTTAAGCTGTATTGTAAAATCACAAAATACTGCCAACAGTTTAGTGGTATAAAGATTATTATAGTTAATGTATATGTTGATAAGTAAATTCCTGCTGTCTTATATATAAAACTAATTTACTTATCAACATATCCACTAACCAACTACATTCAATAAATTCGTGTAAGATGCCATTTTATATGAGATGGCTTAGAAGCATTTTTTGATTTTAAACTCCAGTCAACCTCTTAGCCCTATAGTTTTTCTGGATCAAAAGCCTTCTTTGAGCTTAGAACACCAAAAACAATATGGAGTAACTTACGCATCGCAGCTCCCACAATGGCCATATTATGCTTGCCTTTTTCTTTTAATCTCTTGCAAAAAGTTATAATAATAGGATTGTGATTTTTAGGCTCTGTGGACAAAATTTTAGAGAAGCCATATGAGAGCTCCAACAAAATTTAGAAATCCCATGTAAACCTCTGCGGTCTTGTCAAATCTGGAAAAAATGCGCCTAAAATTTTTAATTTTACCGAAAAAGCACTCAATCAAATGACGTTCTTTATAAATATGCTCATCATAGTATCTTTGCACTTTTCGATTCCTTTTTGATGGAATTACGATTTCACATTTCCTGTTTTCAAGGCTGACCACAAAAGCATTGCTGTCATAACCCTTATCAGCTACTACAATGGAGTTATAGACATTTTTTGTTAATACTTCAGCTTGTGTAATTTCATTCCTCTGGCCAGGAGTAAGTATAAATTCTAAAGGATTTCCCAATGCATCAACAAGTGCATGAATTTTAGTCGTAAAGCCACCTTTACTTCGCCCTAAAGCCTCTTGATCCTTTGAATCTTTTGTATATCCAGCCGAACATGGATGGGCTCTAATGATCGTACCGTCGATTATGACGGCTTCTAAATCTGGCTCTTGTTTTGTATACTCCAATAAATTTTTCCAAATACCCCTTTCGCACCATCTCTTAAATCGTTTGTGTATACTTCTGTAATTGCCATAGATTTTCGGCAAAAGTCGCCATTGGCAACCACTTCGCGCCATATACCACACTGCTTCTATGAATATTCTTAAACGTTTTTCGTCTTTACTATGCATTCCTTTTATGCCTTTTATGAACTCTAAAATTTGTTTCCAATTTCTTTCTTTTATATAATATTCCATTCGGTAGTTTTTCCATTTTTATGTTCATTTGGTTAAACTACCACTTTTTTTCTCCCTCTTCATATTTTTTGTCCACAGAGCCTAGCAAACAAGCTATGGCTAAATAATAAAAACAATAGGATAATAGTACTGAACCAAGATCCCAGTGTCACGCACTGGGATGACGGTGCGCCGTAGAAACACGGGAAGTGTTGAAGCTGTGCAATAGATGAGGGAGGGCCCCTCGGAGCCGGTGTGCAAGAGCAGGCTTCAAACAGCCATAAGCTGCTTTGGTAAAGAGCTAAGGTAGTGAGCGTTATGGAAAAGGCACAATTATGTGTCATGTGTGAAATAGAGAGACGAACGCAAGTGAACCACTGATGAAGTGTCGAAAGCGTAGAGACGACGTCAAAACCAGGGGGTAGTCGTTAATCTGGGATAAATCTACCGGGAGCTTGTTTACTGGGTGGGTGGCGTCCGGCATAAAAGTGGCGTGAATCTATTTTAGGCTATTGCATGGAACTACGGGAACCTGTCGTTTCGATGATAAGGAAGAAGTCCAAAGAGCCGATCTCTGAGGATGAGAGTACCGATGCGAAAAACAGGGGCGGATCAGCTCATAGTAGTGAAGAAGTTTCTGTAATGGAAATGGAGCGAAGGAGCTGAGTTATTTAGTTTTAATTATTTTGTCAACCGTAATGGGAGGAATTAATGAATAAAACAAAGTCTTTTGATATACCGAAGCAACTTATTTGGAGAGCTTATAAACAAGTATCGAAAAATAAAGGTGCTGCAGGTGTAGATGAGGTCTCGATAACAAAGTTTGAGGAAAATCTAAAAGATAATTTGTACAAACTATGGAATCGGATGTCATCCGGAAGTTATTTTCCCGAGCCAGTAAAAGCTGTTGCAATACCGAAAGATACGGGAGGACAAAGAACTTTATGTGTTCCTTCAGTGTCCGACAGGGTAGCACAAACAGCCGCTACTATGTATCTTGAACCGATAGTAGAGCCGAAATTTCACGAGGATTCATATGGTTATAGACCAAATAAGTCTGCATTGGATGCGGTATATACAGCACGGAAGAGATGTTGGAAAAATGATTGGACAGTAGATCTTGATATATCTGGATTTTTCGACAATCTGGACCACGATTTAGCACTGCAGGCTATCAAGAAACACACAGACTGCAAATGGGTCATACTGTATGTTGAGAGGTGGATGAAAGCCCCCATTCAGCAAGCAGATGGCAGTAAGGTAGTTAGGGATAAAGGAGTTCCGCAAGGAGGTTCAGTTAGCCCAATCATCTCTAATATATTCATGCATCATGTGTTTGATATATGGATGAAAAAGAACTACCCGACAGTACCATTTGAGAGGTATGTGGATGATGCGATAGTGCACTGCAGAACTAAGAGACAGGCAGAATTTATGAAAGTAATGATCGAAGAAAGATTGGCTAAGTGTAAATTGAGGTTACATCCTGAAAAGACACAGATAGTGTACTGTAAGGATGGTAATAGGAGAGATGAGTTTCCTACACAAAACTTTGATTTCTTGGGCTATACCTTTAGAGCTAGAGGAGCAAAGAATAAGAAGGGGGACTGTTATGTTTCATTTCTACCTGCAATCAGCAACAAAGCCAAGAAGAAGATCAAGAAAACCATAAAGTCATGGAGAATACATCGGATTACGTGGACCACATTAGAGGAAATATCGAAGAAAATAGATCCAATAGTCAGAGGCTGGTTTCAGTACTATGGCAGGTTTTATAAATCGGAGATGTATACATCTCTCAGAAATATAGAGAGATACCTCATAAGATGGGTCAGAACCAAATATAAGAAACTTCGAGATCATGGAAGACTAGCAAAGCAATTTCTAGGAAAAGTGAGAAAGAGGTCTCCAAATATTTTCTATCATTGGACACTTGGGTTAGGATCAAAGGGCTAAATAATGGGAGCTGTATAAACCGAGAGGTTTCCGTACAGTTCTGCGAGAGACTGGTGGGGAAGTTCCGCTGGTCTACTCTCCTAATAGAGAGTATTAGGTTTAGTTTAGCACCATTTTGTTAACCAAAAACAAGAAAAAAAATTACAACAGGCAAAAATCTGTTATAATTGATCATATTAACTCTGTACCTGTTGATATAGATGAACTTATATTAGCAAGCGGACTTTCTACCAACATAGCTCTAATGGCTCTTTTGGAACTAGAGTTGGAAAACAAAATAGAGCGTTCACCGGGGAATAAAATATCGTTAATTTTCTAGATTACTTTAGCTATAGCTAACCCAAGAAAGGTTTTCCTACGTCATACCGCCGCGGTATCTTGGCATAGATTCCGCTAACAAGTAGCGGAATGACGAATTTTTGTTTTTCAAATTATCGGTAAACCTAAGTCACTTTAGCTATAGGTCAGTATGTCGTTTTACTAGACGTTCGTACAGATATATGCTTGACACTGGAATGATGCCATTTGCTATAGGATTCTTAGTTGCTGATTTTAGAATTGATAAGAGAAAACTTTTTTTCAACTTGTTGTATGATTTTATCAAAGTGATCGAAATCTAAGCTTGCACTGCCAATTAAAACTCCTGATAAATTTGAAATATTTAACAAATTTTCTATATTTTCTGAATTGACTGAACCACCATATGTAATGTGTTTTTTACCAGTACACAATTTTATTACCTCTATCACCTCAGCAATTGCATCATTATTTGGCACATGACCTGTGCCTATTGCCCATATTGGCTCATATGCTACGGTATATTCACCGTGTGTTGGCAAACGGTTTTTGCATTGATATTCTATTACTTCTTTTGTTTTTTCATTCTTATAATCTTCTGAATTTTCACCTACACAGATAATTGGGTGTAAGCCTGATTCTATTGCTATTTCCGACTTAAGTTTTATTTCACTATCTTTTTCATTGGCCCTTTCAGAATGCCCAAGTATTACGTAAGTACACCCTAGTTCTTTTAACATTTCTGCGCTAATTTCACCTGTGTAAGAACCGAACTTTTTATGATGGCAATTCTGTGCTCCTATATTAATATTATTGTTCAACTCTATACTGCTTGGAAATGATGTAAAAAGGAGGACAAATTACTAGACTGGGAGGTAATTTCGTTGCTCTTGTTGTTAATTTGCCTATAAAGTCAACAAATGAAGAACGCATTCCATTCATTTCAATTTTGCTACTATTAAAAGGACATCAACTTTTACTTAGGTGAGGAGTGCGGCTGTCGGACTTGAACTGACAACCTACTGAATTACAGTCAGTTTGTCTCTACCAATTGAGCTAAGCCGGCGTTAAACACATTAATAATATACAATTATCAATGGATTTTAGTCAACTGATTTTTAAAATACTATATAATGAAAATAATATGAGAAAATTTTTACTGAAGCCAAAAAAGAGTCTAGGGCAAAATTTTATTTTATCGAGTGAGATAACAAAAAAAATCTTCGCTTTAGCTGGTAGTCTGGAAAATTTTAATGTCATTGAAATTGGTCCTGGATATGGTGCATTAACAAGAGAAATATTGGTGCATAATCCAAAGTCTCTACTTTCTATAGAAAAAGATAGAGATTTAGTAAAACACCATGACCAACTGCTAAATGAGCATCAAGGAAAGTATAGAATTATAGAAGCGGATGCACTGCATGTTACAGAAGAAGAGCTGATAGAGCGCCCAGTCAAAGTTATTGCTAACTTGCCTTACAATATCTCGGTAGTATTATTTTTAAAGTGGTTAAACAATATAAAATTTTTTACGAACTTGACATTAATGTTTCAAAAGAGGTAGCAGATCGCATTACGGCAAGACCCAATTCTAAAGATTATGGTTCCTTATCAGTGCTAAGCCAGTTACTATGTGATATAAAAAAGGAATTTGATATTGAACCTAAAGAGTTTTTCCAAGACCAAAAATACATTCTTCAGTAATTACAGTAAATCCTTTGCCTACCCCAAAGTTTGCAGTAAATTTGGAAACCTTAACAAGATTAACACGTGCTGTTTTTGCTCAGAGAAGAAAAATGCTGAGAAATAGCTTGCAAAATATAACGAACCACGCTGAAACTGTCCTTGAAAACGCTAAATTGAGTGGAAACCAGAACGTCCAGAAAACTTAACCATTGAGCAGTTTTGTTTGCTGGCAAATAATGTAGAATGCTCATTTTGCAAAAGCCCTATTGCAATTTAATTAATTGGCGTATAAGCTTTAAATAAAGCCTATGAAAAAAATGGAAGCTTGTTATTCATTTGACGATATACTTCTTTTGCCAGCCTATTCTAATATATTGCCTTGCGATGCAGATACAAAAACTTATTTAACAAATAATATAGAACTAAATATCCCTCTCATATCCTCTGCAATGGATACTGTTACTGAATCGGGCTTTGCAATAGCTATTGCCCAACATGGAGGGATAGGTTGCATACATAAGAATTTATCAATAGATGAACAAGTTTTAGAAGTAAGAAGGGTGAAAAAATATGAAAGTTGGATCGTGTATAACCCAATTACGATTTCACCGGATAAAACAGTTGCGGAAGCAATTTCATTAATGAGAGAGCACAATTATTCTGGCATTCCTGTAGTCGATCAACGCAAGTTAGTTGGAATTTTAACTAACCGAGATGTGAGGTTTATTGAAGACCAGAACATGAATGTAAAAGTTTCCGAAGTGATGACAAAAGATAAGTTAGTGACAGTGCGGGAGCAGGGAGTGAATAGTGCCTCAGCAATGAAATTGTTGCATGAAAATAGAATAGAAAAGCTTTTGGTCGTAGATGAAAATTCTTGTTGTATAGGTTTAATTACGGTTAAAGACATTGAAAAATACAATAGATACCCAAATTCATGTAAAGACAGTAAAGGGCGTCTCAGAGTTGCCGCTGCAATTGGCACTGGTAAAAAAGATGGTATAGAAAGATGTGAAGCTTTGATCGGAGAAGAAGTTGATGTAGTTGTTGTGGATACTGCTCACGGTCATTCCGAAAACGTTATCAATACCATTAGGGAAATAAAAAGATGTATCCTAATACGCAATTAATTGGCGGAAACATTGCAACAAAGGAGGCTGCTGAAGCGTTGATTGATGCGGGTGTTGATGCAGTGAAGGTCGGAATAGGACCAGGATCAATCTGTACAACCAGAATAGTTACAGGTGTTGGTGTGCCACAATTCTCTGCAATCAAGAATGTTGCAGAGGCGTGTAGAGCAAGAAACGTCAGACTAATTGCTGATGGTGGGGTAAAATACTCAGGAGATGTTGCAAAAGCTATTGCAGCTGGTGCTGACTCTGTGATGATTGGTTCGATTTTTGCTGGCACTGACGAAAGCCCAGGTGAGATTATCATGTATAAGGGCAGAGCATATAAAGGCTATCGAGGAATGGGATCTATTAGTGCAATGAAACGAGGTTCAGCTAGCCGTTATTTTCAAGATAAAGATTCAAAACTCAAATTAGTTCCACAAGGAGTGGAAGGAAGAGTTCCATTCAAAGGTCCAGCTTCAGGAGTAATCCATCAGTTGATTGGCGGATTGCAAGCTGCAATGGGGTATACTGGTAATAGGAATATAGAAGAGATGAAAAAAAATTGTAAATTTGTTACTATTACTGCATCAGGATTAAGAGAGAGTCATGCTCATGATATAGTCATTACACAAGAAGCTCCAAATTACGCTTATCAAGCGTCCAATTTGTCAACCGATTCAGAGTAGTGACCGTTTATTATTTTGCACCCCAGTCTTTTTCAAATATTGCTAGCCCTTGGTCAGTAAGTGGGTGATTAATTAATTGTCTAAGTACTTTTGCTGGCACAGTAATTGAATCAGCACCAAGCCTTGTAGCTTCTATTACATGTGCTGGGCTTCTCACTGATGCAACAAGAACTTTAGTATCAAAACCGTAATTAGAATATATAGTACATATATCTTCTATTAGCGATAAGCCATCATAGCTTATAGTGCTTGTCCAGGAGAAAAACATAATGTGATGTTAACAGGTATTTTATGCTCTGTCCACAACTTTTTACAAGAAATTAATCCTTCATATGTAAGGGGCAATTTTACCACAACATTATCAGCGATTTTCGCTAACTTAAGGCCTTCTTTAACCATATCTGCATGGTTATTTGCAACAACTTCAACACTAACAGGCCCCTTGATAATAGAGCATATTTCACGCACTAAATCCTCGTATTTATCTTTACGCCCGGACTTTGCTATTAAAGAAGGATTAGTTGTTATGCCGTCAATGAACTCCTTTAGTTCTTTAATTTCATTTAAATCAACGCTATCAAGAAAAATTTCCATATTAATCTCCCATAAAAATACCCTTGCAAAATCTTGTCATTAAACTCCTTGCATAACCATTGTTTACATGAAAAACCAGTA
>CABEGB010000562.1:0-24619 GCA_901521435.1 Crematogaster levior | reverse complement strand
CCCGAGTAGAAAATGAAATACGGCCCTAGTAAGGGCCTGTTAGCTTTTGCCTTATTGCCTCATCAGGCTCTATTAAGGCAGCCTGATAAGGCGCCTGATCCAAAATGTAACGATACGTTCTATATGGCCCTGATAGCAGTTTCCTGATCAGGGCCTAGTAGCGCGTGCCTTATACAGGGTGTTTGATAATTCGAACGTCAACCGTAAAATGCAAGTAGAGTAGGTTAAACTGAGTAGAAAAGTCCTGTATCATTTTGCGATTTTCGTAATAATTAATGAGATATTAATTAAAGAAGATCGACCAATACGCGCGAATCTAAGCGCGCGGCGAGAAGAGACAACCCACGATTATTGTGTAGCGTTTGAGTACGCAGGGAGAAGGAACAGCCTACCGTTATTGTCTAGCATTTTAGCGCGCGGGGAGAAGGGATAGCCACAACCATTGTTACGCGATTGTTTAGGCGCGTGACAAAGCGTTGCGAGAAGCGCGTAATACTAGAATACCGCGGCGACCGCCCCGAATTGTTCTCTCGCATTGTTTTGCATCTCTTCTCTCTCTCTCTTTCTCTCCCTCTCGGTAGGCTGTTCCTTCTCCCCGCGCACTCAAACGCTACACAATAATCGTGGGTTGTCTCTTCTCGCCGCGCGCTTAGATTCGCGCGTATTGGTCGATCTTCTTTAATTAATATCTCATTAATTATTACGAAAATCGCAAAATGATACAGGACTTTTCTACTCAGTTTAACCTACTCTACTTGCATTTTATGGTTGACGTTCGAATTATCAAACACCCTGTATAAGTCTTATAAGGCACGCGCTGCTAGGCCCTGATCAAAGCATTTATAAGGCTCCAATAAGGGTCTGTGAAGGAAAAAAGAAGGTTAAAGAATTGATTTTTAGACTTTTTTTATTTACATAATATATTTATTTATTTATATAATATATAAAATGTGTGTAAGTTTCAAAATCACGAACAAGTATTATTGACACACATATGATAAAAAAAATATGTATTAAATATAATATATAACATATATTAACTGTATAATATATAAGCGGCAATATACGTTAACAAAAATAACCAAAGAAAATTAACGAAAAAAACATAATATTTAAATAAAAAAATATAAAGTTCTTACTTTTTAAACATATTTATTAAAAGTATTTATATTTATATTTATTAAAAATACATTTAAAAAATATTTTAAAAATTTAAAATATATATATTTTATATTAAAAATATAAAAATAATCCAAAATAAAAATAATATAAAAATAATTTAGCAACAATTACTAACTAAAAAAAAAATTATCGAAATTTAAGTATAATAAAAAATAAAATAAAAATTTGGACAATAAAATATGATAAAAACCTGCTAAGACATCTAGTTGTCTTTATCTGATGAAGTATCCTCCGTATTTTTTGTTGTACTGCCTTTTTTGGCTCTAAATAGCCGATGGCCCTTCCAATCTTTTGCGCTATTAATTTACTGCGCCTACGCTTTTGCAAATACATTTCTCAGTGACTGGCGAAGCTTGTGAATGGTTATTTTTGTATTCAGCAACTATAATATCTGGAATTAAATTTAAATATATATCAGTCATCGTTGATGACAAAATGATATCTTTTTGATAATACTAACATAACATATATCATTAACCAGGCCCCTCACAAATTTAATAATTCAATATTAATAAAACAATTAAAAAAGAATGTGGAGTTTCAAAGCATGAAACATGGATATTAGTTCGTAAAAGTTTTTTTTTTATTTTTCAATCGTTTCGGTCAATACATAACTATATCCTCAGTACATATAATCTGAATAAATTGATTAAAATACATAATTGGAAAAACAGTTTTTCAAATTTACAATCATTAATGTTTATGACTTATAAGTTACAAAATTATAATTTTATTATTTTATGACGTCCAAAACTGTTACAAAGCAGTCTCCCACTAACAGTCTTGACAGACACTTGTAGTTTTAATAACTAACCACTCTCACAGTTTCAGACGTCAAAAATAAAATTACAGAATTATAATTTTGCAGCAAATAAGTCATAAACATTAATGATCGTAAATTTGAACAACTGTTTTTCCAATTATATAATTTAATTAATTTATTCAGATTATATGTACTGAGGATGATCATAATATTGACCGAAACATATACGATTAAAAAAAAAATTTTTACGAAATAAAATATCCACGTTTCGGGCTTTGGATTCCCTATTTTTTAAAAATTGTTTTAACATTAGAGACTTTTTTGGATACTTTTAATTGAATATTAATAGTTTATATTTTAATAAAAATACCTTGAATACATGAAAAAAATGTCGTTTTCTGGAAAGTAAGTTTTTTTTGCAGTTTCTTTAATAGCAGTAAACTTTTATATAACATCCCTCGACATATAGCGTTTCAAAATGTTCCTTACTGTGTGGGTAACAGAATATTTTGAATCCACTAATGTCCATATATTAAATTTCTGAAAATTACCATAAATACAGTTTTATTAGTTTTTAAGATAAATAAAAATATGTGTGTAAAAAAATAGTTTTACATGTTTATAATAACAATGTTACAATATTAGTAAACATTTATTCTATATTAGTGTTCAACTTATAATTAGAAACATAATAATTAAATTCACAAAGTGAAACTTACAACGTCTTCTTGAAACTTTTTATCAAGTTTCAATTTGCTGTCAAAATTCCGGAAATCTTCCAAAATTTTGAACGGCAAATCAAGTTCATACTTTTCCGATCAGGGCGAAGAACTTTTACATAGCACAGTCTAACAGTATATCTTCGATTATAAAAATTATTTATAGCATATTTATTGCTATAAAGGTAATTTTTAATAATCGAAGATATACTGTTAGACTGTGCTATGTAAAAGTTCTTCGCCCTGATCGGAAAAGTATGAACTTGATTTGCCGTTCAAAATTTTGGAAGATTTCCGGAATTTTGACAGCAAATTGAAACTTGATAAAAAGTTTCAAGAAGACGTTGTAAGTTTCACTTTGTGAATTTAATTATTATGTTTCTAATTATAAGTTGAACACTAATATAGAATAAATGTTTACTAATATTGTAACATTGTTATTATAAACATGTAAAACTATTTTTTTACACACATATTTTTATTTATCTTAAAAACTAATAAAACTGTATTTATGGTAATTTTCAGAAATTTAATATATGGACATTAGTGGATTCAAAATATTCTGTTACCCACACAGTAAGGAACATTTTGAAACGCTATATGTCGAGGGATGTTATATAAAAGTTTACTGCTATTAAAGAAACTGCAAAAAAAACTTACTTTCCAGAAAACGACATTTTTTTCATGTATTCAAGGTATTTTTATTAAAATATAAACTATTAATATTCAATTAAAAGTATCCAAAAAAGTCTCTAATGTTAAAACAATTTTTAAAAAATAGGGAATCCAAAGCCCGAAACGTGGATATTTTATTTCGTAAAAATTTTTTTTTTAATCGTATATGTTTCGGTCAATATTATGATCATCCTCAGTACATATAATCTGAATAAATTAATTAAATTATATAATTGGAAAAACAGTTGTTCAAATTTACGATCATTAATGTTTATGACTTATTTGCTGCAAAATTATAATTCTGTAATTTTATTTTTGACGTCTGAAACAGTGAGAGTGGTTAGTTATTAAAACTACAAGTGTCTGTCAAGACTGTTAGTGGGAGACTGCTTTGTAATAGTTTTGGACGTCATAAAATAATAAAATTATAATTTTGTAAGTCGTAAACATTAATGATTGTAAATTTGAAAAACTGTTTTTCCAATTATGTATTTTAATCAATTTATTCAGATTATATGTACTGAGGATATAGTTATGTATTGACCGAAACGATTGAAAAATAAAAAAAAAACTTTTACGAACTAATATCCATGTTTCATGCTTTGAAACTCCACATTCTTTTTTAATTGTTTTATTAATATTGAATTATTAAATTTGTGAGGGGCCTGGTTAATGATATATGTTATGTTAGTATTATCAAAAAGATATCATTTTGTCATCAACGATGACTGATATATATTTAAATTTAATTCCAGATATTATAGTTGCTGAATACAAAAATAACCATTCACAAGCTTCGCCAGTCACTGAGAAATGTATTTGCAAAAGCGTAGGCGCAGTAAATTAATAGCGCAAAAGATTGGAAGGGCCATCGGCTATTTAGAGCCAAAAAAGGCAGTACAACAAAAAATACGGAGGATACTTCATCAGATAAAGACAACTAGATGTCTTAGCAGGTTTTTATCATATTTTATTGTCCAAATTTTTATTTTATTTTTTATTATACTTAAATTTCGATAATTTTTTTTTTCAGTTAGTAATTGTTGCTAAATTATTTTTATATTATTTTTATTTTGGATTATTTTTATATTTTTAATATAAAATTATATATATTTTAAATTTTTAAAATATTTTTTAAATGTATTTTTAATAAATATAAATATAAATACTTTTAATAAATATGTTTAAAAAGTAAGAACTTTATATTTTTTTATTTAAATATTATGTTTTTTTGTCAATTTTCTTTGGTTATTTTTGTTAACGTATATTGCCGCTTATATATTATACAGTTAATATATGTTATATATTATATTTAATACATAATTTTTTTTATCATATGTGTGTCAATAATACTTGTTCGTGATTTTGAAACTTACACACATTTTATATATTATATAAATAAATAAATATATTATGTAAATAAAAAAAGTCTAAAAATCAATTCTTTAACCTTCTTTTTTCCTTCACAGACCCTTATTGGAGCCTTATAAATGCTTTGATCAGGGCCTAGCAGCGCGTGCCTTATAAGACTTATACAGGGTGTTTGATAATTCGAACGTCAACCATAAAATGCAAGTAGAGTAGGTTAAACTGAGTAGAAAAGTCCTGTATCATTTTGCGATTTTCGTAATAATTAATGAGATATTAATTAAAGAAGATCGACCAATACGCGCGAATCTAAGCGCGCGGCGAGAAGAGACAACCCACGATTATTGTGTAGCGTTTGAGTGCGCGGGGAGAAGGAACAGCCTACCGAGAAGGAGAGAAAGAGAGAGGAGAGATGCAAAACCAATGCGAGAGAACAATTCGGGGCGGTCGCCGCGGTATTCTAGTATTACGCGCTTCTCGCAACGCTTTATCACGCGCCTAAACAATCGCGTAACAATGGTTGTGGCTATCCCTTCTCCCCGCGCGCTAAAATGCTAGACAATAACGGTAGGTTGTTCCTTCTCCCCGCGTACTCAAACGCTACACAATAATCGTGGGTTGTCTCTTCTCGCTGCGCGCTTAGATTCGCGCGTATTGGTCGATCTTCTTTAATTAATATCTCATTAATTATTACGAAAATCGCAAAATGATACAGGACTTTTCTACTCAGTTTAACCTACTCTACTTGCATTTTACGGTTGACGTTCGAATTATCAAACACCCTGTATAAGGCACGCGCTACTAGGCCCTGATCAGGAAACTGCTATCAGGGCCATATAGAACGTATCGTTACATTTTGGATCAGGCGCCTTATCAGGCTGCCTTAATAGAGCCTGATGAGGCAATAAGGCAAAAGCTAACAGGCCCTTACTAGGGCCGTATTTCATTTTCTACTCGGGAAATGACATCTTTTTCCTAGTTATTTATTAGATACATTGATCCTGTTTTACTTATTATTATATTTTATTATAAATATAATTTATATTATGTATTATAAGTATTTATAATATCTATCTATCTATATATATATACATATACATATATATATACATATACATATATATATATATATATATATATATATACAGGGTGTCCGATAATCGGAAGTCCACCCGTAAACAGTGTTGGTAGACGGGCCGGGTTTTCTAACGCATGCGCCTCAAACATACCATCAATGAAGTAGTACTACGGATGAAATGGGGTACCACTGATCCCCTTACATTATTTTGCAAAAGTTTTTGTAATTTAAGGAAAAATATGTCACGCACACATACATAAAATACATATTTTTCTTTACAAATTACAAAAACTTGTATGGAATTATGTAATAATTACATCTTATATACATATAAAATTTACACTTTTTTTAAAATTATGTACAAAGATATTGTGCGCACGTGTGTGTATGTGATTAATTAAAAGAGGAAAGGACACTAAAAGAATTTTAAACAAAATATATAATAACAAAATAAAATATTTTATTTGGCAGAAATATTACGGAATACCAACATTTGTTGCAAGGGTAAGGAAAACTGCCAAAAACCTTACCAATATTCATAAAACAAAAGTACATAAATAACATTCGAAATAAACTGTTTTTATAAATAATACAAACAACATATATAATTTGTTTTATAATATAATATATATATATTTATAATATAATATAATATAAAATTTAAATTTAAAAACTTATTTAATAATAAAATAAAACTTAAAACACTTTTAATAAATTAAAAAATAAAAATTATAATAACAAATAAATTATAATAACAATTCTTTATTATATTATTTAAATAATTTATAGTTATAACAAAAACTTCTTAAGTTTATTAAATAACAAAATTAAATAATTAAAAAAATAAAAGTATTGCACACTGCAAAATATATAATAAAAAATATTCTCTGGAAAAACATAAATTAATAATTATATGTATGTAACATGCATTAAAAATGACTAGATGTGAAATTCTATAATTAAAAATTATTATGCAAAGCAATATAAATAAAAAACAAAAATAAAATTAAAAAAGCAAAAATATATTAAGTACCATCAGATTTGCATTTTTCTCCATATAAATTTAATGCATTATGCAGTTCTAAATGCCTTGAGTCGATTTCAAAATTTGTACAATTAATATTTTTGGCTTGAAAACTGGACCGAACTACACAAATTGAAGACAATGTATCATTAGCTAAGCGGTTTCTTTTTTTACTTTTAACATCTGTTACGATAGAAAATATTCGTTCGGCCTCGGCATTTGAGTGAGGAAAAGAAAGAACTACTTCAACTAATGATTCTAAATTTGGAAACATCTTTTCCCCATCGAAATTTTTAAATTGAACTATGTTTTTCCACATTTCATCTATCTCTAAACAAGCCAATTCTTTTTTTTGTTGTTCATTAAAACTTGACGGTAAAATTCGCCACTCGAAAGCTAATTTTGTTATATCTAAATGTTTTACCCGATTCGCGATAAAAGTTAAATCTTTAATTTTTAATCTGCCTTCATCGTATAACGCAATTTTTGGATCTAAAAAACTTAATTGTTGGAAAAGTGTATCTTTAAAAGGCAAACGTTTAAGCATTTCTTGAACTGCAGTAATGTAAAACTCTAAACATTTCAATCTAATTTGTTGTGCATGTTCCAAAGATAATGTTTCTAAAAAGCTCTCACATTCCGGCCCTACATATATATTTTCTATATTTTGCAAAATATTTGGATCATTTATTTTATCATCTAAATTTGTAATATTATTTAAAACGTCAAACTTTATAAAATTTTGAGCTATTTGTTGAATTAATTGTCGACTACTCTCAAATAATTTGTGTATTAAAATATTACGCGATTGAAATAAAGCATTAAAAGAATTGAAAAAGTTTAATGAATATTTTAAAAACAGCATATATGCTTTCACTGAGTCATCATTCAAATACTCTAAAATATGTTCGGCAGATTTTACTTTATCTTCTACTGTTGCTAGAATAAAAAAATTTTTTAAAACTTCCCAGTTATCGAGAAGTCTAATAACACATTTGTGCAAACAAAGCCACCTCGTATCTGATAATTTTAATATTTTACATCTTTGAACTTCAAAAAAATCCTGAAATTCACCCAAAATTGCACATCTCTTCACACTGCCTGAAATATAAGTGGCAACGCCTCTAATCAAATTTTCACAAGTAAAAGGTAACTTTTCGCAAGCCTTGCTGGCTATAAGTGCGGATGAATGGCAAATGCAATTTAATGTTACTAAATTTGGTACTTCTATTTTTAATCGAGACATAAAAGAATTATTGCATCCAATCATAACGGATGCATTGTCGCTTGCCATTCCAATAATGTTCTTAATTGGGATTTCTTTTTCTTCTAAAAAGTTTTTAAATAGTTCAAAAATTTTATTCGCGGAACAATCAGTACCATCTAAAGGTAATAATTCTAACAATTGAGTTGTAACTTTTTTATTTAGAGGCGATACATATTGAACAAGTATACACATTACTTTAGTATCTGTTATATCTGTGCTTTCATCAATTAAAATGGAAAATCTACATGTTTGTAAATATTGAATAATTTCCTCAATTTCACGTTTCGCGATAACATTTTTAACAATTTTTGCACACTTCTTTCGAGCAAGTGAAAGATCTTGCACAACTTCAGGATCTATGCAAACATCTTTTATTAAAGGAATTAGATGATCCGCGGTATAAAAAGCTACGTTATGTTCTGCAAAAAAAGCTGCTAATTTAATTTCCGCACGTTTAACTTTATCTTTATGAGATAAATTATTATTAACAATATCGGTGGCTTTATAATTTAAAGAATTAATGTTTTTAATATGTTTGGCCGTCTGTGAGTGCTGAACTAAATCTGTTTTGCAACATCTGATGGTCTTATTGCATGCAATACAAAGCGCTTTATTTTCTATAGGATGAGGAGTTAGCCATCCTTTAAAAATATCTTCATCTAGCCAAGAATTTTGAAAATCTCTAATTCTACGTTTTTTAGTAACTCCTTTTCCAATATTATTATTCATTATAAAAAAAATTAATATTAATATTAATTTAAAAACAAAAATTGCACTCGTCCCTCGATTTTCACGGTCAAAAAACCTATCTCTCTTTTTAAAAAATTAATAAAACTATAATAAAACTAAAGTAAAAATAATAACTAAAATGAAATTGAGTGCATAAAAGTACTACATAATTTTGGGGATTATGCAATGTGAAAAAGAGATTTTATATAACGAATACTTTCGAAGGACAAGTAAACTAACCTTTTCATTGCTTCAGCCCGCCAGGATTTTCGCGCCCACAGCTAACTCTTGTTTACTGCCGATAGATACGTCCTTGGTAACGGTCATTTCGGCCGCGCATGCGTTAGAAAACCCGGCCCGTCTACCAACACTGCCCGTAAACTGCAGGTAGAGTAGGTTAAACTGAGCATAAAAGTCCTGTATCATTTTTTGATATTCTTAATATTTACCAAGATATTAACAAAAAATATCGGCGAATCCGCGCGCGCTTTGCTCGCGCGGCGAGAAGGACGTCCCACCGCTACGTGCTCACTAAGCGCGCAGTGTGGCGGTGGGAGATAGAGCGGTGGGATTATACCAATAATTCGGCGCGGTCGCCGCAGTGTTCTAGTATTACGCTCGTAGGCTCCTCCCACCGTCTCACTGCGCGCTTAGTGAGCACGTAGCGGTGGGACGTCCTTCTCGCCGCGCGAGCAAAGCGCGCGCGGATTCGCTGATATTTTTTGTTAATATCTTGGTAAATATTAAGAATATCGAAAAATGATACAGGACTTTTATGCTCAGTTTAACCTACTCTACCTGCAGTTTACGGGTGGACTTCGAATTATCGGACACCCTGTATATGTATATATAAAATCTCTGAAAGTATATGAGCAAAGGTCTTAATTTCTTCGGTATTAATGCTGGAACAAGTAGCCATGTCGTGTCAATATATTACACATATACAAATCGATAAGAATTATTTTATTGATATCGTAAATCTGTCTTTTTTCAATGTATACTTTTTTGATAAAAAAATACTACTTTCAATTGTGTAGACACGCAGTTTTACAATCTTGTAATTTTGCAATTAATCGCAAATAGCAGCGATAAATGCTTTATAAAAGAAACGTTGACAGAGTGTGTAGCTACACACAGCAATCAACGTTAAAAACGGAATTTTTAATGAGAAAACAAATGGCATCAATATTCTCTATGAGTTGAATGTGAATTTTACTCACATAAAATAGTAGCGGCAATCGAAGAAAAGATGCGTCATAGACCAGTTCTTTTGGAAGTCAGGTTATTGCAATTTAAACAAACGTTACACAATATTCTTCATACTTTGTTCTTTGAATCCGGAATTTCGTTCGAAGTACTTACAAAAGAGAAGAAATAGAGAGCGAGTGCTTAATTATTCTCAAGCATACAGGTATACTGTATATAGGTTTGTAATAAAATATACGTTGTGATATATCTCTGGATTAATCTCAGTTTCTCGTGAACGATAAATTATGCAACATATCTTCTTCTTTTTTCTTAGCGATGATTCGGCTAAGAAGATCATACATATACATATGGGACGATCCGCGTCAAGTGAGACAAAGCTCTGCCCAAAATTGGTATGTACGGATTTTCACGTTTGAGGTCGGAAAATTTTCGTCTTGAAAAGGGCTATCGAAAGGCATGTGGCATATATTCCTATTTCAAAATGGCGTCATAGTTATGACGGTTTAAATGCGGAAAGACGAAATGTTGGTTCCATCAGGGGCCGACAAAAAGGGTGAAAAGTTGCTCAATTCATCTGAAACTCGTAACTCGGAGGTTCTCGTGGTCGCTCATTATGAATCCGACTTAAAATTATGAATTTCAAAATGGCGGATACAACATGGCCGACCAAAAAAGAAAACGTTGCTCAATCCATCTGAAACTCGTTATTCGGGGGTTCTCGTGATCGCTGATCAAGAATCTCGAATTCAAATTATGCCGCACTCAGTCGAATCCAGAGACACGAACGTGGACGTGGCGGTTGTTGTCTCCATTTTTTTTGTATTTTTTTTTCTGTTTTTCGTTTTTTTTTTAACTGTTGAAATGTTTTTAAATTACTTTCATTGTTATTAAATATTTCTTGATGTAAGTAGAAGTTTTAGTATTGTAGGACTGTAAGTGGTTCAGCTGCACCAGAGTACCTGTAGACATTCAACTGACCATTCGTGTTTAGTATGAAAGCATGTCCTTTTTGAATGTTTGGTACAGCTTGAGCATTACAGAATCTTTTCGCGAGGAGCCTTTTAGTAGAGCAGTGTTTCTTGTCGTCGTAATAAAAGAAATCAATCGTCGGGAACGAAAAACAGAAAAAAAATAAAAAATACAAAAAAAAATGGAGACAACAACCGCCACGTCCACGTTCGTGTCTCTGGATTCGACTGAGTGCGGCATAATTTGAATTCGAGATTCTTGATCAGCGATCACGAGAACCCCCGAATAACGAGTTTCAGATGGATTGAGCAACGTTTTCTTTTTTGGTCGGCCATGTTGTATCCGCCATTTTGAAATTCATAATTTTAAGTCGGATTCATAATGAGCGACCACGAGAACCTCCGAGTTACGAGTTTCAGATGAATTGAGCAACTTTTCACCCTTTTTGTCGGCCCCTGATGGAACCAACATTTCGTCTTTCCGCATTTAAACCGTCATAACTATGACGCCATTTTGAAATAGGAATATATGCCACACGCCTTTCGATAGCCCTTTTCAAGACGAAAATTTTCCGACCTCAAACGTGAAAATCCGTACATACCAATTTTGGGCAGAGCTTTGTCTCACTTGACGCGGATCGTCCCATATTTATTTTTACATTTTAATAATAATTATATGTACATATATCTCTATTTCATACATATATATTTCATAATATATATAATATATATACATACATACATATATAGAAATATATTTATATATTTATATATTTATATGTACAAAATATATATAGAATTTTCCAATATGTAGCAAACACAGATATTGTGTATGATTAAGGCCAGATTTTTTTCGAGACATTCGATTACTTGTCAATGTTATTTGACGCCATATCATCAACGATTAAATTAATTTACACAGTACGGATTACTTATATAGATATAAATAAAGTATATAAATAAAAATGATTAAATACTGGAGTCATCTTAATTTAAACAAAATAGTTAATATGATAGTGTTAAGAATAAAGCGTTTAGTGAAATTACGATATCTACGCATTAATGAACACGGCAACGATATAAAAAGCAGAGAGATGGTTTCTCAGTCGTTAGTAAGCACAGGGTTTCTCAGTCTCACGAATTTGACTGGAACAAACAAAAAATTTTATACAAAGAACCGATTACCAAAAAAAGAGAGACCGCAGAAATGGTTTTTATAAAGAAACACCATGATACCATCAACTTACAGAGTGACACCGAAGCACTCACTCAGTATATGACAAAGTTATTGACGCCGCTTAGTTTCCACTTCAAATGTGTGCTTTGCGTTTCCTATACTGTTGCAGTTCGAGTTAAAATACTTTATATGGTTTAACTTTAATGAATATTACGATACTGGATGTTTGTCGTTTTTATATTTAATTTATATTTAATTTTTTATTTTTCATTTTTTATATTTAATTTACTTATTATGTATTTATTTGACACGGCTATATTGTTCACATAGTTTTATTGTTTTGACACTTGACGTCACGACACATACTGTTATTATTTCCCGTTTCTGACATTGGTTTTTAACTCAAATGAAGGGAGTCGACATCATGGTTTTTAACACCGCACACTGTAACAGTCACTTGTGAGGGGCCGTCGAAACACGAAACTATCCGGCACAATATTGGCACTCATCTACTCATCAATTCTAACGAAATTCGGTGGTTACGTACAGAATATGTGAGTCTCAATATCCTTGAATGTACATGTTTCTCATCCGGTATTAACAGATTGATAGCTGTCCGTTAGCTTCTAGTAATGTAGTTTGGGCGCAATGTCAATGAAACGGATATCTGCGTACGTTTTCCTTCTGCGAAGTCTTATGTAAATTTTTCACACTTGATAAGGACCCAAACCTGTGGTCGAAACGTAGTATATACTATATATCAATAAAGGACCCCGCACAAAATCATATGAAAATGGGTCCCAGCTAATTTAGCTGAATTTTTGATATTTTGTAGTTCTGATTGTCCTGATCAAAAGTCTCCATAGACACAAAGTCAAAAAATTGAACGATCAACCGAGCCCGCCGAAGGCGGGCGAGGGTTGATCTGAATTATACGAGTGTCTCGCCCGAGAGATTACGAAGGTAATATCGCTACTTATGCCTATCGATCACACATTTTAGAGCTAATATACACAATTTTTGAGAGGCCCCCGGCTGTGCTCGTTGCGCCGCCTTACGTTCACTTTTGTCATTTTTGTTCAAAGCCTGTGAGGAAAAAATTGTGTATGAACGGGGAAGGAAAAAGTTGGTTTTTTTTTTCCGCGGGAAGTGTAACTGGGTGGGCAATCTCTCGCGCGCGCGCGCGCGAGCGAGACACTCGTATAATTCAAATCAACCCTCGCCTGCCTTCGGCTCGGTTGGTCGTTCAATTATATTTCGTGTCTCGCCCTTCAAGATTATGAAAGTAGACTTTTAGAGCTAGCACAATTTTTTTTTTTTTTTAATTATTATTTTAATTTAATCAATTTATTTATTTAGTTTGTAGCCAGATATGTAATAAAGACATGCCGATATATAATAAAGAAAAAATATAAATTATGTATCTTATAGAAGCAATATTGTGGATACATAAAGTTAATAAACGAAGAGTATACTTATATGTCTAATGGAAGAAGCACTGTAGACGCAAAATTATTGTCATGAGTAATAATTGGTCTACAATAGAAATTAGCAAAGACTTTAGAAGTTTGAGACCATCCTGCTACTCTTCTTATTTCCTGAATATTGACACCTTTCTGTGCTGCTTTCGAAGTTGAAGCGTGTCTTGTGCTATGTGTAGTGTATTTTTTGTCCACTCCAAGGTCTCGTAATGTTGTTTTTATCCAACGAGCTAACGTGTCCTGTTTAACTCTACAGTGTGGTTTATTGAAGGAGATTAGAATTCTTTGCTCGCTACCTCTGATTTTTTTCGTTCTTTCCAAGTAATGAAGTAAAATACTAGCAATGCATAATTCAGGCTTGCTTCTGAAGAATGGCAACCTCAAGGTCGGTTGTATTTTACCACTTTTTGAAGTTTTAATGTGGTCCAAAATGTTAATTTCAATGCCTTCAGTTGAACGTACAATATCTTCCAGTTTCATTAATGAAAATGTCTGGAGCCTATGAGCAGTTCCTAGTGCTAATAACACTATTAGTTTATAAGAGAGGGTCTTTAAAGTTAAAGACTGTATAGGATGCCATGTTGCTAACTGTCGTAGCACCGGACCCACATCCAAGTAGTATCGTACCTCAGTTTACTTGGTCTTTGTTTCGAGCATCCTTTTACAAATCTCGAGATTATTGGATCTTTGGAAATATCATCTGATGAGATCAGTGCCAATGCCGCTCGCGCAGAGTTTATTGTTCCATGTTTTACTCCGTCTTCAAATCTTGAAGTTAAAAAGGTCAATACTTTGAATGATGAGACATCTAGAAAGCTTTGATTTCGTTCCTGATTAAATTTCCACCATAACTTAAAGGTACTATCATATTGTTTTAATGTTGACTCTTCTAGAGAAGAAATCAACTGCGATGGCTTCTTTTGGAACTGCTTTCTTCAGAAACGCTTGGCGGATAATTTCGCGGCAACCAGGGTAAGTTTTTTTCGCAAGTGGATGTGGGAGATTCCTGAAAGAGGATGATAATAAGTATTGATTAGGTTCCAAAACCAACCAGTCGCCTTGACTCATTTTTTGAAATAGTGGAAACCAAGTTTGACTAGTCCAAAGTGGCACTACTACAATGCCTGATGCTTTATTATTTCTTATTTTTTGTAACACTTTTCCAATAATAGAAAAAGGTTTAAGGAAAAATATGTAATTGTTAGTTACAAATTGCATATTTTTTGTTAAAAACAACTATGTGTTTTCTTTATATCAATTAATTCCTCTCATTATTCTGTGCATAAAAGTATTGAGGTAAGGTCATCGATAGGTGAATATTTTACGAGATATTTTATAGTTTTTGTAAAATTAAGAAATTATTTCAAGCCTTATAACTCAAAAAATACTTAATGAAAAAACATTTATTTATTGTGTTTTGGAAAGGTCTCGAGATAAGCTACAAGAATATGCAATAAAAAGTAGGAAGTTCTATTTAAAAAATTCAATTTGACTTTCATATGATCTTCGTCCTCCACCTAAAATCAAATTTTTAGCCATCATTAGGTAGATTTTATTAAGCCCTACAACTTTGCTACTTACATATTTTTCGCTGTAGTTGATCCTTTTCAAGATATTTGATCATTTCCGGACTTTTATCCAACCCTGTATACAGGGTGACCCATTTTAACTTCCCCACCGGATTATCTTGAAAGGAATGCACTTTCTGAAAAAAAGTTTCAGATGTAAGTTTTAGTATTTTTCCCTGGCTATTGAATGGCGATATTGAATTTGACCTCGATTGTGAATGTAAAGGTCATTTAAAGGTCAAGTTAATTTTTTTAAATGGCATTCCCTATTTTTTATTACATATTCTTGTAGCTGACCTCGAGAGCTTTCCAAAACACTATAATAAAGTATTTTTTCATGAAGTATTTTCCGAGTTATAAAGCTTGAAATAATTTCTTAATTTTACATAAACTGTAAAATATCTCGTAAAATATTTACTTTTCGATGACCTTATCTCAATACTTTTATGCACAGAATAATGAGAGGAATCAATTGGTGTAAAGAAAACACATAGTTGTTTTTAAGAAAAAATATGTAATTGTTAGTTACAAATTGCATATTTTTTCTTAAAAACAACTATGTGTTTTCTTGACACCAATTGGTTCCTCTCATTATTCTGTGCATAAAAGTATTGAGGTAAGGTCATCGAAAAGTAAATATTTTACGAGATATTTTACAGTTTATGTAAAATTATGAAATTATTTCAAGCTTTATAACTCGGAAAATACTTAATAAAAAAATACTTTATTATAGTGTTTTGGAAAGCTCTTGAAGTCAGCTACAAGAATATGTAATAAAAAATAGGGGATGCCATTTAAAAAAATTAACTTGACCTTTAAATGACCTTCACATTCACAATCGAGGTCAAATTCAATATCGCCATTCAATAGCCAGGGAAAAATACTAAAACTTATATCTGAAATTTTTTTTCAGAAAGTGCATTCCTTTCAAGATAATCCGGTGGGGAAGTTAAAATGGGTCACCCTGTATATGTATATACAGGGTGGCCGATTTATCTGAAGACATTGAAATATCTCGAGAACTATGCACAGAATCAAAAAAGGCGTGGAATGAAAGTTGTTCGACACGAAGGGGGGCATCCAGTGATAATGAAATCGATCCCCTCCCCCGCCCCCTGGGGGTGGGGTGGGGGGAACATATCAAAACTTAAATAGGAGCCCCCATTTTTTATTGCAGATTTGGATTCTCCAGAAAAAAGTACACCAATTTGACCTAGGAGCTTTTGCATTTTGGTTTACAGGTGGCGCTGTAATCGATAAAAATCCAAATTTATCTGAAGACATTGAAATATCTCGAGAACTATGCACAGAATCAAAAAAGGCGTGGAATGAAAGTTGTTCGACACGAAGGGGGGCATCCAGTGATAATGAAATCGATCCCCTCCCCCGCCCCCTGGGGGTGGGGTGGGGGGAACATATCAAAACTTAAATAGGAGCCCCCATTTTTTATTGCAGATTTGGATTCTCCAGAAAAAAGTACACCAATTTGACCTAGGAGCTTTTGCATTTTGGTTTACAGGTGGCGCTGTAATCGATAAAAATCCAAATTTATCTGAAAACATTGAAATATCTCGAGAACTATGCACAGAATCAAAAAAGGCGTGGAATGAAAGTTGTTCGACACGAAGGGGGGCATCCAGTGATAATGAAATCGATCCCCCCACCCCACCCCCAGGGGGCGGGGGAGGGGATCGATTTCATTATCACTGGATGCCCCCCTTCGTGTCGAACAACTTTCATTCCACGCCTTTTTTGATTCTGTGCATAGTTCTCGAGATATTTCAATGTCTTCAGATAAATTTGGATTTTTATCGATTACAGCGCCACCTGTAAACCAAAATGCAAAAGCTCCTAGGTCAAATTGGTGTACTTTTTTCTGGAGAATCCAAATCTGCAATAAAAAATGGGGGCTCCTATTTAAGTTTTGATATGTTCCCCCCACCCCACCCCCAGGGGGCGGGGGAGGGGATCGATTTCATTATCACTGGATGCCCCCCTTCGTGTCGAACAACTTTCATTCCACGCCTTTTTTGATTCTGTGCATAGTTCTCGAGATATTTCAATGTCTTCAGATAAATCGGCCACCCTGTATATTTATATATATGTATATATAATAAATATATATATATATATATATATATACATGTTTATGAATGTACACACACATGCGCAATCAGTAACAGGCACGAAAATGTACCTTCGAATAAGCATATGGAATTAGCTATTTTGGCAGAGTTTGATGTACACTAACTCAAAAACTACTTATATTTCGTGTCTCACCCTTCGAGATTACAAAGGTAGTATCGCTACTTATGCCTATCAATCACACATTTTAGAACTAATATACACAATTTTTGAGAGGCCCCCGGCTGTGCTCGTTGCGCCGCCTTACGTTCACTTTTGTCATTCGTTTTTCTTGTGCCATATAGGTCGCACCTTTATTGTGAGCTTATCGGGAAAATAATTTAACAACAACAATGGGAAAACACAAGAGATCGCGCAGTAGAGATAAAGAAAATGATAGAATCTAGAAAAGAATGAAAAGATTGGAAGAGTTAATCGTGGAATGCATCCCGTCATCGCAACCTCTTCGGGAAACTAACCTGAACATGGACACAGCAAACACTAAAGGTAAATCTTTATTTATAGAGCAATCTTGTACAGGAGACAAGATGTTCGTAAACCAATCAGTACGAGAAACGAGATGTATGAATATCAATCTTGTACGGGAGACAAGATGAAAAAATATATACAGGGTGTCCGGTAATTCGAAGATCAACCGTAAACTGCAGGTAGAGTAGGTTAAACTGAGCAGAATAGTCCTATATCATTTTTTGACATTCTTAATATTTACCGAGATATTAACAAAAAAAGATCGGCGAATCCGCGCGCGCTTTGCTCGCGCGGCGAGAAGGACGTCCCACCGCCACGTGCTCACTAAGCGCGCAGTGAGACGGTGGGAGGAGCCTACGAGCGTAATACTAGAACACTGCGGCGACCGCGCCGAATTATTGGGTGTAATCCCACCGCTCTATCTCCCACTGCCTCACTGCGCGCTTAGTGAGCACGTAGCGGTGGGACGTCCTTCTCGCCGCGCGCGCTTTCCTCGCGCGGATTCGCCGATCTTTTTTTGTTAATATCTCGGTAAATATTAAGAATGTCAAAAAATGATACATGACTATTCTGCTCAGTTTAACCTCTACCTGCAGTTTACAGTTGATCTTCGAATTACCAGACACCCTGTATATACATACAACGGACGAGCTTATACGTGAGATAAGCCATGTTCTGAAGTAACTATGGCCGATCTTACACGAGAGGTAAGGCAGGGCCAAAGAGAAGCATTCCCCTCACTATCAGGTCCTTCCTATATCTTTCAGATAATAATGGGGAAAAACTGACATCCACTGGAAAGGACATACATAAAATAAGAAATGTCGAAATCGCTGAAGCATCAAAAGCACTAGATAAATCAGATTCAGGGAAAGTAATAGAGGAACCCCAGTTAGATTTAGATGAATCACTCTTGTTAATTATGGGCGATGAACCTCCGACTTCCAAAGAGGAATTAAAGGTACACTCAAGCATCGCCAAACGTTGGGGTCCTTGGTTCAAAACTTCCATGAAAAAAGAAGAAAAAGAGGAACTTTGTAAAAAATATCCTAGAGCTGGTGCCTTCTCTCTCGAAGCTCCTATCCTTAATGAGGAATTCACAGGATGTCTCAAAGAAAGTGCTCTCAAACGAGACAAATATTTCAGCATTACACAAAACCTATTGGGCACAGCTCTAGCAGCCTTGGTTCCGACTATTACCACCTTAATTGCATCAAATACGGAAGATTCTAAAAAAGCTTTAGCTAATGCTTGGAATTCAGCCCGAATTTTAGTAGAAATACACCGCTCGCAGACAATAGCTCGAGAGCCTGCATTCTCCCAAGCCTCTCAAAACCTTTTGCAGAAGCTTTGGTAAATAGAGAAGCAGATACCTTCCTGTTTGGAGAAAAACTTGGGGAAAAAATAAACAACTAAAATCAGTAGATAAACTCGGCAGGGAAATAAAAATACAATTCCCTAAAAAGCCTACGCCTCAAACAAAGCAGTTAAACTGGAAGAGCCCGTCGGTGGCACAGAACCAGAAGCCGACCCCCCAGACGGGCTACAAAGCCAAACCATCCCAGAAATCGTCGGCACACAGGACTTCATCGAGACAGAACCTCTCGTATCCTCGGTCCAGTCATTATCACCACAGGGATCACCGCTCCAGACGTCGCTCGTAGATACTACCACATCAACACAGGTAACGCAAATTGCAGGCAGGTTGGCCCACTTTCATGAAAAATGGAAGGAAATCACGTCTGACAAGCTTGTTCTACATTGCATAAAGGGCTATATTATACAGTTTGAAAACCGACCCTTTCAAAATTATATTCCAAAACAAAATTGGTCATCTAAGGAAATAAAAGATCTTGAAGAAGAAATTTTAAGATTACACGCGCTGGGAGCAATAGAGAAATGTTCTCCAGTAGCTAACCAATTTATATCTAGCTATTTTTTTAATCCCTAAACCAGGAAATAAATCAAGATTCATACTTAATCTCAAAGAGCTCAATAAATTTATCAAAACAGATCATTTCAAATTAGAAGATTTGAGATCAGCATGTAAATTATTGGATTCCGGAATGTTTATGAGCACAGTCGATCTGAAAGATGCCTATTTCCTTATCCCAGTACATAAAAGCAGTAGAAAATATCTGCGTTTTATTTTTAACAATATAATTTACGAATTTACATGTTTACCTTTTGGCCTATCAACCAGTCCATTCATTTTCACTAAACTAATGAAGCCGGTAGTGAATTGGCTCAGATCAAGAGGATACATGTCAGTAATTTACCTCGATGATTTGTTGTGTTTAGAAGAATCTGCAGAGCTATGCGAACAAAATTTACAAGTATCATGCAAATTCTTCCAATCATTAGGATTAATTATAAATTGGGAAAAATCAAGTCTAATTCCTAATACGTCATGTAAATACCTGGGATTTATATTAAATTCAGTAGACATGACCATTACTTTACCTGAAAAGAAAAAAGAATCGATATTAACTCTTTTATATAAATTTCAAAATAAAACAGTATGTAAAATAAAGAATTTTGCTCAATTAATAGACACTCTCGTTGCTATCTGCCCAAGCGTAGAATATGGAATGCTACACTGCAAATCTTTGGAAAGAGCAAAAATAGAAGCATTACAGGCCAAACAGATGAATTTCGATAACAAAATGAAAATCCCTAGTTTTGTGAGAAAAGATCTCAATTGGTGGAAAAAAGCCATTCCACTAGCATGTAGACAAATCCGAAAACTTACCTTTGATATCGAAATCTTGTCAGACGCATGTCTCACAGGTTGGGGAGCCTTTTGTAATGGAACAGGAGCTCATGGAAATTGGAGCTTCAAAGAACAATCTTTAGACATCAACCATTTAGAGCTCAGAGCCGCGCTACTAGCTCTAAAATCCTTTGCGAGTGACCTTGTGAATCAACAAATTCTCTTACGAGTGGATAACACGACAGCTCTTGCATACATCAATAGAATGGGTGGGGTGAAATCTACAACCCTTCATCAACTCGCTACAGAATTTTGGGAATGGTGTGAAGAACGTGATCTCTGGATTTTTGCGGCTTATATAGCTTCAAAAGAAAACAAGGAAGCTGATATATTATCTAGACAAATTAACGAAAACACAAAGTGGACTCTGGCTGATTACGCTTTCCAACAGATCACTAAAGTTTTTGGATTTCCGGAAATCGACCTGTTTGCCTCCAGAATCAACACAAAATGCAAAAAATTCTGCGCTTGGGATAGAGATCCAGAAGCAGTGGTTTCAGACGCCTTTACAATAAATTGGGAAAATCTAAAATTTTACGCGTTTCCACCTTTTTCTATTATTGGAAAAGTGTTACAAAAAATAAGAAATAATAAAGCATCAGGCATTGTAGTAGTGCCTTTTTGGACTAGTCAAACTTGGTTTCCACTATTTCAAAAAATGAGTCAAGGCGACTGGTTGTTTTTTGAACCTAATCAATACTTATTATCATCCTCTTTCAGGAATCTCCCACATCCACTTGCGAAAAAACTTACCCTGGTTATCCGCCAAGCGTTTCTAAAGAAAGCAGTTCCAAAAGAAGCCATCGCAGTTCTGATTTCTTCTCTAGAAGAGTCAACATTAAAACAATATGATAGTACCTTTAAGTTATGGTGGAAATTTAATCAGGAACGAAATCAGAGCTTTCTAGATGTCTCATCATCTCATTCAAAGTATTGACCTTTTTAACTTCAAGATTTGAAGACGGAGTAAAACATGGAACAATAAACTCTGCGCGAGCGGCATTGGCACTGATCTCATCAGATGCTAATCTCCTTCAATAAACCACACTGTAGAGTTAAACAGGACACGTTAGCTCGTTGGATAAAAACAACATTACGAGACCTTGGAGTGGACAAAAAATACACTACACATAGCACAAGACACGCTTCAACTTCGAAAGCAGCACAGAAAGGTGTCAATATTCAGGAAATAAGAAGAGTAGCAGGATGGTCTCAAACTTCTAAAGTCTTTGCTAATTTCTATTGTAGACCAATTATTATTACTCATGACAATAATTTTGCGTCTACAGTGCTTCTTCCATTAGACATATAAGTATACTCTTCGTTTATTAACTTTATGTATCCACAATATTGCTTCTATAAGATACATAATTTATATTTTTTCTTTATTATATATCGGCATGTCTTTATTACATATCTGGCTACAAACTAAATAAATAAATTGATTAAATTAAAATAATAATTAAAAAAAAAAAAAAATTGTGCTAGCTCTAAAAGTCTACTTTCGTAATCTCGAAGGGTGAGACACGAAATATAATGAGTAGTTTTTGAGTTAGTGTACATCAAACTCTGCCAAAATAGCTAATTCCATATGCTTATTCGAAGGTACATTTTCGTGCCTGTTACTGATTGCGCATGTGTGTGTACATTCATAAACATGTATATATATATATATATATATATATATAATTATATATATATATACATAATATACATATATACAGGGTTGGATAAAAGTCCGGAAACGATCAAATATCTCGAAAAGGATTAACTACAGCGAAAAATATGTAAGTAGCAAAAAGTTGTAGGGCTTAATAAAATCTACTTAATGATTGCTAAAAATTTGATTTTGGGTGGAGGACGAAGATCACATAAAAGTCAAATTGAATTTTATAATAGAACTGCCTACTTTTTATTGTATATTCTTGTAGTTTATCTCGAGGCCTTTCTAAAACACTATAAATAAATGTTTTTTCATTAAGTATTTTTTGAGTTATAAGGCTTGAAATAATTTCTTAATTTTACATAAACTATAAAATATCTCGTAAAATATTCACCTATCGATGACCTTACCTCAATACTTTTATGCACAGAATAATGAGAGGAATTAATTGATGTAAAGAAAACACATAATTGTTTTTAACAAAAAATATGCAGGTGAGGAGTGTTAAATGACGTCAAACTGGCATAATTGATATAAAAATGATGATTTATTACTACGTTTCGACCTCCGATTTGGGTCCTTATCAAGTAAATCTACAAAAAAGTGGTACAGAAATGTAACGATCGTTTCATACACGGAAAAGTATATAATTACATTCAAGACTTACATTACTCAGTCCCGTGTTCCGAAATACAAAGTGTTGGAAAAACGTTGAATTATATATAATTAGATTTAAAAAGAATATACAATTGAGTTGATAGGATAAAAGACGTCAGTTGTTTGTGACAGCTACATTCGGACTGAGCGAGATGAAATTTGCTTGTGTGACTTAGGGGGCAACTTAGTAATAAACAAATAAGATGAAAAGAAAGAAAAAGACGGTAAATGTGCGTTGAAACCAGGTCAATGTACTAAAATGTAAGCAAAAAAGAATTAAAGGTGACGTCAGTAAGTGTGTCAAAAATATTATAAATATTAATACAGTATGAAGAAGGCCAAATTTATAAAGTATAAATACAAATACGAATTAAATAAAGTAACGGGCGATGACAAAAATAATTTAATAAATTAATGAAAAGAGGTAAGTCAAAGGACAGTCAATATGATAAGACATGAAGGCCAGGTGAACGGATAAAACAAAGTACAAATATAATAAAAAAAAATTTTTTCAATAAATAATGGACGGTAACAAAATAAATTAATTGGGAGAGATAAGTCAAAAAATGCAGTCAATATAATAAGAAACAATGATGAAAAGTAAGGGATGTGTTATGTGAACTATAAGATATTAAGTAATCTGTCATAAATCGCCGTTAGGTTCTCAGTGTCCTTCTGTGAGTTGATTGCCGAATTGCATTTTTTGATGAACAGCATCTCTGCTATTTCTCTTTTTCTTGTGTGTGTTTCTTTGTGCAAAAAATATGCAATTTGTAACTAACAATTACATATTTTTTCTTAAAAACAACTATGTGTTTTCTTTACATCAATTAATCCCTCTCATTATTCTGTGCATAAAAGTATTGAGGTAAGGTCATCGATAGGTGAATATTTTACGAGATATTTTATAGTTTATGTAAAATTAAGAAATTATTTCAAGCCTTATAACTCAAAAAATACTTAATAAAAAAACATTTATTTATAGTGTTTTGGAAAGGTCTCGAGATAAGCTACAAGAATATGCAATAAAAAGTAGACAGTTCTATTAAAAAAATTTAATTTGACTTTCATATGATCTTCGTCCTTCATCCAAAATCAAATTTTTAGCCATCATTAGGTAGATTTTATTAAGCCCTACAACTTTGCTACTTACATATTTTTCGCTGTAGTTGATCCTTTTCGAGATATTTGATCCGTTTCCGGACTTTTACCCAACCCTGTATATATATATTGATATATTGATATACAGGGTGGACCATTTTAAATACACGCGAATATCTAAAATGGTCACCCTATATATACATGTTTGTGAATGTACACACACATGCGCAATCAGTAACAGGCACGAAAATGTACTTTCAAATAAGCATGGAATTAGCTATTTTGGCAGAGTTTGATGTACACTAACTCAAAAACTACTTATTTTTTGACTTTGTGTCTATGGAGACTTTTGATCAGAACTACAAAATTCAGCAAAATTAGCTGGGACCCATTTTCATATGATTTTGTGCGGGATCCTTTGGCCAGACGAGTCGAAGAAAGTTGAAGTCTGTTTAGTTTTAGTCACTGACAAAGACAAGAATTTAAAGTTCATTAAATTTTTAATGTTTAGGCTTTATAGATATATTTAAGAAATATACATTGAGCACGTTTGTTTAAAAGAATCCACATAATTAAATCAATTTAATTAATCAAAATATAACAT
>CABEGB010000561.1:0-24801 GCA_901521435.1 Crematogaster levior | reverse complement strand
GAGAGAGGGATGTATCGAAGAAGCTTCAACGTGTTTACTAACGTATCATTTTGTGAATTAAACAATTGATTGCTTTCGCGATGAGACAAATCCGTATGGAGTAATTTTATCTTTTTTCTTATTGTTCACGTTTCGAAGCACACAACACATTCACATCTCTGTCACTCACTTCATCGATAAAACGAGGAAACATTTAATGATAACTACTAATTACTCAGCGCGAAAATTACTCGAAAAAGAAAAACACGTTTTCGACGAACGCATGACACGTGTTTACTCGACGGTGGCAAGCAGTCGACTGATTTTATAGGTTATGTATCGTCAGCTGATTGCAGCATGCGCCTCGCGTAAACACCCGCGTAACGGTGAGTGCTCCGCCCCTGCTTGTCTCTTGTACTCGAATCACGATACGCTACCTATTTTTTTTTGCATTTTGAAAACTAAGCTCCGGAAAAATTTTTAGCAAAGGAAAAGTTGTCTTAGAATACGCTTAGGAATATGTCTCTTTAAGGACATACGGTTATTTTGAATCACCCTGTATACATAATATACAGGATGTCCCATGTAACCTGACAAATCGAAATAACTAAAAAAATACGCATTGGACTACATAATATCCAAAATAAAAGTTGTTCCTGTCGAAAAGCATCGTCGAATGATACCAAAATTGACCCTGCCCTCGCTCCCCTGAAGGTAGGATGGGGGGCAACTTTTAAATCTCAAACGGGAACCCCCATTTTTTATTGCAGATTCGGATTCTCCATAAAAAAATAAGTAAGTTTTATTCGAAACATTTTTTTTGATTCGTGACAGATGGCGCTGTAAACGATGAAATAGAAAGATAGTGGGGGTAACGAAAGATTGAGACTGGGCATTGGATAACAATTTTTAAGAAAATTTTAGTAATTTTTATAACAATTTTTGAGGAAAGTACCTAACGAATCAAACTCCTCTCGCCTCTCACCTTCGGGGTACTTGTTTTCGGTGAGTCCCCTTGCCTCTCACCTTCGGGGTGCTTGTTTTCGGTGAGTCCCCTCGCCTCTCACCTTCGGGGTGCTTGTTTTCGGTGAGTCCCCTTGCCTCTCACCTTCGGGGTGCTTGTTTTCGGTGAGTCCCCTCGCCTCTCACCTTCGGGGTGCTTGTTTTCGGTGAGTCCCCTTGCCTCTCACCTTCGGGGTGCTTGTTTTCGGTGAGTCCCCTTGCCTCTCACCTTCGGGGTGCTTGTTTTCGGTGAGTTCCCTTGCATCTCACCATTCGATTAAATTAAATGTTCAAATTGATGACCGCCAACTTTGATGCACTTGTTGACTCGTGCTGCAAATGCCTGCACGCATCTTAAAAGCATGTCTGGTGTAATTGCGGCGCAAGCATCCCTTATTCGTTGCATCATATTTTCGCGGGTGATAGGCGTTTCTTTAAAAACAACATCTTTTAGGTAACTCCATAAAAAGAAATCTGGCGAGGTAAGGTCAGGCGATCTGGCTGGCCAATTCACCGTACCTTCTCTACCGATCCAGCGATTACAGTAAACTCGATTTAATACTTCGCGTGCTGCTAACGAATAATGTGCTGGACAACCATCATGTTGAAACCACATGTTTTGTCGCAATTCGATGCTCAGGTCTTCAAGTAATCCTGGTAGTTCGTTTTCAAGCAGGTTTTTGTATTTTTCGCCATTCAAAGTACCATCAATAAAATATGGACCGATAAGTTTATCGCCAATTATTCCACACCAAACATTAACCGACCAAGGACGCTGATGGTTTACTTCTCGAATCCAGTGTGGGTTCTCTTCACTCCAATAATGCATGTTATGGCGATTAACTTCACCGTGGTTTGTAAATGTTGACTCATCGGAGAACAGTACACGGGCAAAAAAATTCTGGTTTGTTTGTATTTGATGAACTGCCCAGTGACAAAACGTTAATCGGTTTTGGAAATCATTGCCTTCTAATTCCTGATGCATGGACACATGATAAGGATGAAATTTGTGTAGCTTCAGTATTCTCCAAACACTCATACGAGAAATTCCTGATTGGTGTGATATTTCTCGTGTGCTCGCATGTGGATTATGAGCTGCAGCAGCTAGGACTGCTACTTGATTGTTTTCTCCACAAACAGTAGCTGCACGCGTTCTTTTTTTCTGCTTTACACTCCCTTCAGTAGAAAACTGTTTAATAACTCGAACAAAAGAAGACCGTGATCGTACTTTGTCAGGAAAACGCTCAGCATAAAGATTGACTGCATCATCAAAATTTCTCCCACTTTCGCCGTAAATGTAAACCATTTCAATTTTTTCTTCTATAGTAAGATAATCCATTTCGGCGGTTCTCTATGGTCTGTGCTCATAATTGTGTAGGCGCGGACTTCAGTTGCAACAAGATTATTCGACACTTGCCTCTCTACTTACAAGGGGAACACCAGAATTGGCTCCCTCCGATTTGGCTGAATTTTATATAAAGTAGAGAGGCAAGTGTCGAATAATCTTGTTGCAACTGAAGTCCGCGCCTACACAATTATGAGCACAGACCATAGAGAACCGCCGAAATGGATTATCTTACTATAGAAGAAAAAATTGAAATGGTTTACATTTACGGCGAAAGTGGGAGAAATTTTGATGATGCAGTCAATCTTTATGCTGAGCGTTTTCCTGACAAAGTACGATCACGGTCTTCTTTTGTTCGAGTTATTAAACAGTTTTCTACTGAAGGGAGTGTAAAGCAGAAAAAAAGAACGCGTGCAGCTACTGTTTGTGGAGAAAACAATCAAGTAGCAGTCCTAGCTGCTGCAGCTCATAATCCACATGCGAGCACACGAAATATCACACCAATCAGGAATTTCTCGTATGAATGTTTGGAGAATACTGAAGCTACACAAATTTCATCCTTATCATGTGTCCATGCATCAGGAATTAGAAGGCAATGATTTCCAAAACCGATTAACGTTTTGTCACTGGGCAGTTCATCAAATACAAACAAACCAGAATTTTTTTGCCCGTGTACTGTTCTCCGATGAGTCAACATTTACAAACCACGGTGAAGTTAATCGCCATAACATGCATTATTGGAGTGAAGAGAACCCACACTGGATTCGAGAAGTAAACCATCAGCGTCCTTGGTCGGTTAATGTTTGGTGTGGAATAATTGGCGATAAACTTATCGGACCATATTTTATTGATGGTACTTTGAATGGCGAAAAATACAAAAACCTGCTTGAAAACGAACTACCAGGATTACTTGAAGACCTGAGCATCGAATTGCGACAAAACATGTGGTTTCAACATGATGGTTGTCCAGCACATTATTCGTTAGCAGCACGCGAAGTATTAAATCGAGTTTACTGTAATCGCTGGATCGGTAGAGAAGGTACGGTGAATTGGCCAGCCAGGTCTGACCTTACCTCGCCAGATTTCTTTTTATGGGGTTACCTAAAAGATGTTGTTTTTAAAGAAACGCCTACCACCCGCGAAAATATGATGCAACGAATAAGGGATGCTTGCGCCGCAATTACACCAGACATGCTTTTAAGATGCGTGCAGGCATTTGCAGCACGAGTCAACAAGTGCATCGAAGTTGGCGGTCATCAATTTGAACATTTAATTTAATCGAATGGTGAGATGCAAGGGAACTCACCAAAAACAAGCATCCCGAAGGTGAGAGGCGAGGGGACTCACCGAAAACAAGCACCTCGAAGATGAGAGGCGAGGGGACTCACCGAAAACAAGCACCCCGAAGGTGAGAGGCAAGGGGACTCACCGAAAACAAGCACCCCGAAGGTGAGAGGCGAGGGGACTCACCGAAAACAAGTACCCCGAAGGTGAGAGGCGAGGGGACTCACCGAAAACAAGCACCCCGAAGGTGAGAGGCGAGAGGAGTTTGATTCGTTAGGTACTTTCCTCAAAAATTGTTATAAAAATTACTAAAATTTTCTTAAAAATTGTTATCCAATGCCCAGTCTCAATCTTTCGTTACCCCCACTATCTTTCTATTTCATCGTTTACAGCGCCATCTGTCACGAATCAAAAAAAATGTTTCGAATAAAACTTACTTATTTTTTTATGGAGAATCCGAATCTGCAATAAAAAATGGGGGTTCCCGTTTGAGATTTAAAAGTTGCCCCCCACCCTACCCCCAGGGGAGCGGGGGCAAGGTCAATTTTGGTATCATTCGACGACAGGAACAACTTTTATTTTGGATATTATGTCGTCCAATGCGTATTTTTTTAGTTATTTCGATTTGTCAGGTTACATGGGACACCCTGTATACAGGGTGGCCCCGAACATTCCGGCGATATTTTGAGGTCAAATTAAAATTTTTAAATGGAACTGCCTACTTTTTATTGCATATTCTTGTAGCTTATCTCGAGAGCTTTCTAAAATACTATAATAAAGTATTTTCCAAGTATTTTCCAGACTTGAAATAATTTCTTAATTTTACATAAACTACCCAGATAGCACAACTGATCCTTTTGATTTCAAAAAGAATTCACTTTCTTGAGTTCTTTTCGAATTAGCGTAATCTGTTCGAAATGAACTAAAAAAGAATTCCTTTTCATTGCGAATTCTTATGGACTCGAAAAGAAATCCTTTATATCTTACTGATAGGTATTCTGATTTAATAAATGTTTTAAATATTAATAATTAATCATTAAATAAGAAAATGAATAAGTAAGAATATATATAAATATAATTACATAATTGCATAACATAATTATGATTTTACATTTTTTGAGATTTTAAAACATATTGCATGTATATATGTTTTTTTCTTTTTACAGGAAATGCAATGGATATCTTTAGACTCTTAGAGAATCTATCTTATGATGATACCGTATCTTCCGCTTCAGAACAAAGAGACGCACTATGTAAATATTTTATGACAACAGCGGGAGAAGTTCCATGGCAATACGATTATGTACGAACAGGAGTATATGGTGAAAATGTTTAACAAAAAAAATAATGATTTATACACATAAATATTAAATTATTTCTATATATTACATAATTTTTATTAAATTTTATGAAATATATAATTATTTTTATAAAAATTATCTTTTTTATACATAACATATAACAGTCTTTTTCATTAATTGTTACAAAGTATTACATAAATAAAAAATATCTTCAATAAAAAATATTTTCTCTCTAAACTTATTGAATATTCAAATTATAAATGTACTTAACCTACTTAAAACAATGTCATTATAAGAGCATTATTACAAACTAACTTAAAATTTTTGTTTATATATGTAACAGTCTTTTTTATAATTATTACATAGTAACACATAAAAATAAAAATCTTTAACAAAATATATTATTTTAAGCATGTACAAAAACGAAAATATAACATTCTATTTAGATAGAAAACTATGTTAACAAATAAAAAAAAATATTTTAAACTATCTTTCAATCATTTTTGTATGATATATAGCAATCTTTCACAGTATCACATAATATAATAAAAACTAATGTTTTAGTTAAGAAATAAAATATTGAAATAAATAAGAAATTTAAAAAAAGATACAAAAAAATTACATTTTTTGCAATGGAGAAAATAAAGCATCAGTTATCATCTTTTTTTAAATATTTTGTTGAGATTGTGAAAACTTTGCTAAATGAGCAACAATAAATTGAGCAAATGCTTCGTTTTCATCGTTTTCTTTATTATCTAAAGCATTAATGATTTTCTGGGTTACCGATGAAAATACATTATAAATCCTTTGTTTAATCAACTTTGCTTTTCTTATATTTAAGTTTTGTATGTAACATATCTAAATCTTTTTCTGTTGTTATACGTATTTGTGCTATGTTAGATTTATATTTTCGAACATATTTTCTTTATTCTTTTCATTATTAGGAATATTACCTTCATCGTGTATGGAATCACTTGACTTTTTATTGAGTTCAAATACTTCATTTGAATTAGATTTTAAAATTTCAGTTGACACTTTAGCAGACGATGTAGAAGATGTTAAAATTTATTTGCCTGTATATTATTATACGTTCTAAAAATATAATACTGTATAAATATATTTATACTATTAGCAAGAACTTTCGAAGCGTCAATAATTATATACAAACCTTCGTCTTTTGACATAAGTATCAAGAAACGATAACTGATTGTAAAAGGAGAACGGCTTGTGACTAGAAGAACCACTTCCACTCTTATATTGAATTTCTAACAATCGTTTCTCACGACTGTATTGATTTCTAAGAGATGTGCATCTCTTTTGGCAATAATCTGATGTATATAAATTACCTGCAAAAATTTTAGATTTTTAAATTCATTATTTGCATTATATAAATATTTAACAATAAAAATAAAAAGTAAAATGTATTTACCATAATTTTTGTTTAGCATAATTTTGGAAATTTCATTCCAAGCATTATCTTTAACAATTTTGTTTTTGAAATCTTTGTGTCCTTTATCATATAAAAATGGACGTGCCCTGTATAATTCAATCAAAAAAACATCACTATCTTTTTCTTCGAAGGAAATTTTTTCTGTTTCAAGCAATTCATCGTATATCATATATACATAAACATGAGACCCATAATATTGGTGATCTTCCATTTTAATTGACTGAAAAAAGTAATTTAAAAAATGTATACATAATCGAACATTTTTTTTACATACTAGAGAATTATCAAAAGGATTTTTTTTGTAAGATTTTTCTTTGAACAAGAAGTTAGGTTATACTAATATTTATTGAAATACATATATTTTAAAAGGATGAAATTGTTGTTACATATTTATATTAGTCACATATACATATTAATATTTATAAAATTATTAATAGTACAGTAAAATGATTATATTCAGTTTACTGTTATTGCGTTTTTATACATACCTTATTCCTTGCCGCTTTCGTATTTCCATTAAAACATTAAAACACAAGACAGTATTGTGCGTTACTTTAAGACTTCCGTACCTTAAGACTTCAGGCTTAAACCATAAAACATGTCTTAAGATTATAAGTCAGCTGAGATCCTAATTATAAACGCCTCCGTACATACGCTATTTCTGCTCGTCCATGCGCTCGATTCTTCATGTGACGCATTTTCTTGTAGTAGAAGACAAATATACTTGGAAAACATTGATATATAATTATATTTTTATTATATGTTTTTAACGCAATTATATAAAATTTGAATACATGATAAGATTTAAAAACATATTTGCGTCTTTCGCAGCAAACTTTATTTTAGTAGCAAACTTTTATCATACTTGTGCGTGTACGTGTGCGTGTGCGTGTGCGTGTGTGTGCGTGCGTGTGTGCGTGCGCGCGTACGTGCGATGCGTGCGTGCGTGCGTGCGATGTGCGTGTGTGTGCGTGTGTGTGAGTGCGTGCGTGTGTGCGTGCGTGAGACACCCATTTTATTTTTAATATACTCTATATGGAAAACTCATTATTTGTTAATTTTAAAACATTTTTTAATTAATAACAATTATTGAATACTTGCTGCTAGAATTTTGCCTCGAATTTTCGAAATTTTTTAAAATATATTATTAACATTTAATATGTTATTTGTTTGTCACAGAACTCTAGTTTAATTTTTTTTTGCCTCCTGCATCATTGCCTATTCTATTATGCTATCTATTGTATCTATCATATCTCTCACCTCTCATTTTATTTTGTTTCTGTATTTTATATCTTTTTAATGTCTTTTTATATATTAATTGTAGTACATTGAAATTGTACAAGATAATCTTCTAAAATTGTACATATTCTTTAAATGTTTGCTTTAAATCGAATTCAAAATTTTGAAAAAAAGGTTAAGTAATGGGGATATATTGAAAAATAAAAGGATAAAGAAATTTTTTTGCTGTTCTTTAGTATTCTTCAAGCCATTTCTAGATTGAATTTTTTTCTATCTTTTATAGTTTCGTAAATATTTGCTCCAAAAGAAAGAAATTGATTATTTTTAAAAGGGTATTTCACCTTCTAAAAATGCGTATGAGTACGTATTTTAAAAAATTTCTTCTGATTTTGACCTGAAGAACAACATATTAAAAGTTGATCAAGATCGGAAGAGGACACTTTTCAACTTTTCCTTGTATTATACACATTTCACGCGTAGCGCAAGATCCCATGTATGTATAATATTACACTTATACGCGAGTCAGCCAGTTACAAGTACCTGAGAGTATTAGATCTCAATAAGGTCTAAACCGAATTTTCTTATTAGGTTTAATTGGATTTGATTTATAAGAAGGTAATTATTAACTTTACGGGAGGCAGCTCCGATGACCTTGACCTTGCCATACGTTATCAAGGATATAACCCTAAGTAACTTTTCTTTATAACTTAATCGACGCTCATCGCTTATTAAAAAATTATAAACAAAAAAAGTTTAGGAAATGGAGCAGTTATTTTGAGTATTAAACGTCATAAACAATTAATATGTATTTAGAGAAAAATAGTACAGGTATTGAGATGGAGCAGAGAAATAGTACATGGGATGTCGCTTCACGTGGAAAGTCGCAAACTCATGTGGAACAGAACAATTCTAGATCTTGTTTTGAGTCAAATCAGGGTTTGGGGGTGAGGTGGATATCGGTTTGCGTGGAAAATCGCAAACCCATGTAGAACAGAACAATTACTGACCTCGTTTCGGAGCACGGGAGGGGGGAGGGGTAAGAGGGTATGGGGTGATCTTCGCATTTCTATTGTCTATTGACTTTTTTATCAGATTAATTATGTAAAGATCATTCCGAATCAAAATCTTGACATTTACTGATAATTATGCATATCTGGCAAGCAAAATCCACCCCAACCCTACCCTCTGCTCCGGCTCAAAACGAGATCTATAATTGTTCTGTTCCACATGTTTGCGACGAAATTAAAAAGCCTACATGAGGCAGAAATAATGTAAAACACTATTAATATTTTATATACCTCCCTCTTAGTATTACTTACCCCAATAGGTTGGCTAGAAGTCACCTGATAAAGATTACTTTTAGTACCAAAGCCGACAAAATATGAGCTATACGATGATAAAGAACGTCAGATAGCGGACATATCAATAAGACCAATAGAAGGCGTAAAGATCAATGTTTGATGCAAAAACGAATAAAGAGCAACAAAAGATATATAAGCAAGTAATAGCAAAATAAAAAACCACTGTGCAGATCAGAGTTCTCGGGCGCTTACTAGACAAACTTATGGACGAAATTGTGGAGAACGTAATAAAGCCTGTCGCTAGCCTTATATTATTTCTGCCTTATGTTGGATCCGCTATTTTGATTTTGATAATTTTTACAATGCGATATCTTGCTAGTAATCAGTGACCCACACAAACTCACACTATAATTACGTAAGAGTGCCAAGATTTTATTCTTTCTTTCGTCTCAAGCTGTATTTGAATCCGGTTAAATCATACAAAAATCACGGAATTTCGTCGCTCAAGCTCATGTTGCACTACCGGCCCACAGTTTAATCAAGGCCATATTAATCGAGCATACTTCTGACATCGTTACACGAATTATATACGAGTTTCAAGATGTACTCTTTCGTGTATTTGCCTCAACCTGCGTTTGAATCCGGTTAAATCATGCAAAAATCGATGAATTTCGTCATTTAAGTTAATGTTGCACTACTAAGGTACCGATAATCAATACGACATGGTTTGTGCACAACTCTAGAATTATCATACGACTCATACAAGTGGATTTGATTTCGATACTGGCGTTTTCCCCCGCGGTATAGAGCGCGATTTCTTATAGACTGTTGATATCAACATTTTGGTACATTAGACACTCCCCCTTCCATGTGACGTTATTTTTTCGATCGGAAATCATGTTTTCTCATATCTTACTAACCCTAGAAGATATTCCAATCAAAATCAATTGAATCGGTTGGGGGCCGAAAATCGGCCAAATCGAGCCTGGTCCTTTGGGAGTTCAGGATATGCTGCATGAATTAAAATTAAATGATCCGGAAGAAGGTGAAGAAATTGATTCCGAAGACGAAGAAAATGGGGCTATAGATAATGATGATACTTTCAATAATCCCATTAAAAAAATTAAGGCTCTCTTCTTAAAATTAAAAAGATCTGAGCAAAACACAAATATGCTGAGAAGTGCATGTACTATGACTAATACAAAGTTTGTATCGCCAAAAATCGATGTATG
This sequence comes from Crematogaster levior, assembly GCA_901521435.1. Classification (NCBI taxonomy): domain Eukaryota; kingdom Metazoa; phylum Arthropoda; class Insecta; order Hymenoptera; family Formicidae; genus Crematogaster; species Crematogaster levior. The sequence continues at coordinate 14,668 of CABEGB010000561.1, read as the reverse complement.
CACACGTTGGAATTCAACTCATGATATGCTCAAAGTTGCATTATTATTGAAGCCTGCATTGATTAGTCTATCTCAAAGTAACACCGTATTTCACAAGTATCTATTAACCGAAGAAGAATGGCATTTGTGCTCAGACGTTCAGAAATTCCTAAAAAATTTCCAAACTGTATCTACTGTTCTTGGCGGCGACAGCTATGTATCCTTACCGTACGTGATAGTAGCATTTAATATGCTTTTAGATAAAATCGAGAGTAAGCTGCAGATTTTGAATTGCACTGATAAATTGTTCAACGCATACCAAGTTGCCCGAGATAAATTACTAAAACATTATCATGAATCCAACTGGATTTACTGCATTTGCCTCGTGCTAGATCCGAGGCACAAAATTGAAAGTTTTAATGCAACAACTTGGGGAAAAGAAATGAAAGATCGGAGTATTAACAAATTTGAGGATATATATAAGAACAAATATTTTATTCCTCTAGAAAGCTCTCTAAACAATGATCTACGTAATTCCTCGACTGATGATGATGACATTAATATCAATGCAATATATGAGAAATCTGTTGGTAACTCAGATTGGAAAAATGAATTGACAAAATATTATAATACTAGAAGAGCAGATAAGGATGTTGACATATTAGCTTGGTGATCAGCTAATTCAACGGAGTTTCCTTGTTTAACAAAAATGGCTCGAGACTTCTTAGGAACGCCAGCCACGTCTGTTCCAGCAGAACGATTATTTTCGAAAGCTGGCCTAATCATACGTAAACACCGTTGCCAGTTAACTGCTGAATCTGCCAGATCACTAATATGTCTGAATTCGTGGTATACGTTAGCTTTTCACTCATTATTGTAATTTAAATTTTATTAAATTCATTTATTTACTTTTGCATTTTCTTGCAATAATTTATTAAAATGGCCTTTACGATTCTACTGTAATGTTTTTATTTACTTGTCCAATATTTTAATATTATTTTAATATTATATATTTTATTTATATATATATCATAATTTTTATATTTTTATTTACATTTCTAAACATGATGTTGACAAGTCACGTTAGAGGATACATTACAGAAATTGTTTACAATAATTGTACACAACTCCTAAAATTATTGACAATTTTTTAATTTACGAGATCTCGTCGAGATTCGAGATCAAGATCGAGATCATATGTTCGAGATTCTCGAAAATCCGAGATCAATATGCTTGTTTCAAGATTGTTCGAGATCAAGACCAAGATCGTTAAAATCTCGTCTTGTTTCGTCTCGTGCGCATCTCTAACGCGGAGGTTTTCTAGTCAAATTTACATCTCTTTTGTGTTTAAAGGAAAATCAAAGAATAATCCAGCCAATGAAGACAAGATTAGATGAAGTTAAACTCAGTGGCCCAAACTCGTGGATTCGTAAATTTTTTTATACAAATGAGAGTATAACATGAAAAACGTGATCACCTCAAAATTAGAATTGCTTTTGTAAATTTTTTTATATTTTTTTACTTATAAAATACTTACATCCGAAACCATTAAGTTTTACGAACCCACAAATCATCTAGCAGTTGCTTTTCCGTAATAGACGAATTAAAAGTCTCCATTGTTTTTGACAGAAATTCGGAAAATCTTCCTTCAAACATAAATAAAGTGTAAATCCAACCGGGAACCTCCGCATGATACATCTTGGGTAATGCTAATGCTGACGGTACTGTAACTTTCAAGCATAACTCAGAAAGTACTTAATGAAAAATAACTTAATTATAATGTTTTGAAAAGCTCTTGAAGTCAGCTGTAAGAATATGCAATAAAAAATAGAGTTTTCATTAAAAAATTTCAAAGTGACTTTTACGTGACCTTCTGGTATCCAAGGTCACACTACTATTGTTATGTTCCCGGAAGGAATGCCTTTGCGGGAGATACCTGAGAAGGATTCCGTTACTCGCAGGATAGTCACAGCGGGTTTTTTGTCGAGAAATTGAATCACTGATTTCTGTTCTTCCTTGGTGCATACTGTCAGCGGAGCGGCCATGTTTACTGTGTAACACAAGAAAGAAAAACTGGAGCGATTAAGATCAAACGATTACGTAATTACAAGAATACCACGCGAGCGCTAAAAGCAGCGCGGCCAACTAAAGAAAGTTATGTCGAAAATGCGGATAATTTTTGAATTACCTTCATATATACAGGGTGTCCCAGAATTACAGGTAAATACTGATAGGGTACTAGGTAGGAGATGGGATGGTGATGGGGATGAGATAGGACACCTCTGTCCGATCAGGCATCCCCGCGGAGATACGGAGAGTAGAAGTTGTACGAATGAGCAGCGCGCTATAACAAGCCGCTGATTCGCACTTCTACTCTCGTAAAGCTTCGGCGTTAGGTATCGGACACCCTGTAAATATATTTTTTATTTTTTTTTCGAAAAGATCGGCCAATCCGCGCGAGTAGAAACGCGCAACGAGAAAAGACCTTCCCATTGTAAGATATGAGCCGACTGGCCGCGTGGCGAAACGATAGGAGTAGCGCTCTAAAGAACGATCACCGTGGCAAACGCGGATTTTAATCAGAGACATTCTGTATATATAATTTTAATCCCACGCATGTGGAGTTTCTATATACATGTATACATTAGTTTTAGAGAAGGAAAAAGAGAATAGAGGGAGAGGAGAATAGAGGGAGAGGAGAAGAGAGGAGAGACAGAAAGAGGGAGCAAAAGGGAAAAGAATGTGTTCTGTATGTTTATGTATTGATATGTTATAAGCTGACACTCATGTTTTGATGTAGACAATGCTTACTGATGTTGGATAATAATAAATAGGCAGGTCATGCTGTGACATCATGTTATTGTCTGACATTTTTTACTTAAAAATTTATACATTTGAATTTTGCGTTGTAATATTTCGTTCGTAGAGTGTGGAAATAAAAGCACTTTTATTATACAATAATAAAATCCTAACTACCTTAATTAAGACTAATTAAAACTCGGAATCATTTCAGCCGTTACTGAAATATAAAAATGTAAACTCCGTTTATCTGGATGACTTGCGTAAATAGAATCACAGGTGTTGCCGTTCCATGCGAAATTCGCTGTATGAGATTGCTGTGCCTCTTGGTTGATATATTTTAGTTCATTTTTCATTAAAACGATTATATATATAAAATGTTGCGCCTCCGCGCCGGTCTCTCCAACACAGGCACACACTCACGGTCACTCGCGGCACTCTCCGCCAAAGCGGAATAAGCACTCGGAAGTAATTAAAGGAACTCTTTATTAGAATAGCGCCGTAATACAGAAACACGTCCGTTCGTTTCGGAAGAACCGATCTCAAAAACGCCGATCGCTGTTTGACAACGACGGCCCGTTGCCAGGGAACGCTCGCGCTTCTAAACGCATCAGGTGGCGCGAGCGGATGCAACACTATATTTCACAAAAAACAATTTCTTAGACCGATTCTACATTAGTCATATTGTAACATCGCAAATGTTATAATGGGTCGTTTCATATCGTCGTAGAAGTTCAGTCAAATCCACAACTTCTACGATCCTGTGACACGATCGCTATAATCAATCATTGCCAAGGTAGAGTAATGAAATTTATTCTAACATTAGTCGAATTTTCCAAATAGTTAACCCGTTGCAGACGCGTGTCAGCATATAACCGTCCAATTTAGTTTACAGCTGCGGAGACGTATTATGTCTTAAATTTGTTTTTGTTGTTTGTTTCCAATTTGTTTGTTTCTAATTTTGTTGAATTTTGTCAGAAAGTTTATTTGTATTTAAATAAAGCTTTAGTTTTTATAACGCAAATGTTCAACGTGTATATCAAGAGACACGGTAGTGTCTCGGTGCCAAATGTAGCGCAGCGAGACCGGCCGTGTATATTTACGCGAGTCGGAGAGTTGCAAGACCCTCAGATTATCGGATCTCGACAACCGCTGAACCGATCGACTTCTAAGTAGACTCAATCGATAGCTTGGGTTCGATTTTCATAATAAAACTGTTTTTATTTTTTGGCTACGTGTCCTATAAGCTGAGATATTAATATAAAGAAAACACATGGTTAGGTTAGGTTAGGTTAGGTCAGGTATGATTTCCCCCTCGTGGACGCCACCTTGTCGTGGTGAGGGGGCTTAGGGAGGGCTCCTCTGATCCGTTGGGGCAATGGTGGTGGTTCCAACCTCCGCCATTGGCCCGACGGGGAGGGGTCCTCCTGACTAAGAGCGTCCAAGGAGCCCGGCTTCCCTCTAGGGACTTAGGTTTTTCTAAGTCCCATTGTCGGTAGGGGTAGGCGGCCCTGAGTGCAATCGCCCGGTCGGCCGGGACCGTTAGGAGGATTAGCTCTCCGCCGGCCATGGGATCTGCTGGGTGCTCCCAGCCTTTCTGGGTGCCTGTCGTCCGGTGTTCCGGGCGGCAGGTGTCCCGGAGGAGGGGCCAGGTGCTTCTGGCAAAACTGGGTGTTCTCGCGTCCGGTGCTCCGGGCGCGGGGACACTCGGCGGGGGGGCGTGGGTGCCGATCCTCCGGTGTCTGGGGGTGACCAATCCCCGTCCAGTTACGGCAGTTACGGCATTACGATCCCCTGGCATCGGGGGAAGCGGCGTCCCACAGTGGGGGACACCCCACCGCTCCTCCCTAACGGCTGCGGGACGTGGTCCCGCAGTACGCGGGAGTGATGTGGGGGGACGGGCCGGTGGTGTCCCGGAACTCCCGGGCCCACCGGGCTGGGCTACCCCAGGCCGCTCGGACGTATTCCAAGGCAGGGCTGGGGTGACGGAGAGAGCCAGTCTGGCTCTAGGGCAGGACGGGCTCCGAAAGGCTTGGTTGCCAACCGTCCTAGGGGAAGGCCACCCCGAAAACAAACCACCTTTCTAACACATTATGAATATGACAGTTTACGAGCGCCGATTATTACCGGCCCAGGGCGACCGGACGTCCAGGGCCCGGCGAGAGAGGGGTGTTGTCCCGGCTCCTCTCCCGTCGTCATCGAACGACGGGCTACCAGCAGGGTGCACCGCAGGCCCTGCTGGGGAAATGGCGCCTGCGAAGGGGTTTATGCCCAAGTCTGGGCATAAACTCACTTGCAGAGGCACTCCTGTGCCCGTGGAAGCCACGGAACGGTTCTGTGGCCTCCGTCTTCACTTCCTCCCTCTCCGTTTGAGAGGGGGGGCTAACTCGGACGCCGAAAAAAAGAACATATCGGGTCCGAAATCCAAAAGGAAAGCATCCTCTACTGGGGGCAGAACATCTAAGCTCCCAGTGAGGGTCAAAGAAGGGGATCCTCCTCGTATGGAGGTCGACTTTGTCGCCGGGACGTCGGGCGGGGATGTCTCCGCAGGTTCCGACGACACCATAGTTATGGAGTGCGGCCCCCTTAAGAAGAGGAAAATCAAGACCAGGTCAAAGTCTGCCCGCTTGTCATCCAGCGAGAGGGACGACAGGGTGATGGCTATATTGGCCAAGAGGGATCCGAGGGGGCGTCCCCCCAAAGATCCCTCGCATCTCGGCCAATTTACCGGGCCGAAGTGCGAGGAACGGGCCAGGGCCAAGAGGGCAGGGGACATTGAGAGGTCCGCTCTCAGGGTCCTGGACAGATCTGTCCCGGTCCACAAGACACCCGCCCGCGCCCGCAATTATGCGGCTAAAATTAAAGAAGCCTCCGACGTCGTCAAGGAGGCTCCCCCGGGGGATCTCGAGCGCCTGCTTACCGAGCAAGTGGCCGCCATCAGAAAGGCGGCCGAGACCTCAAAGGAACTCCAGGGGACCATGGCGGGAGCTCTCCTCAGGACTGCTGCCCTCTTTGAGGTGGGCGTCCCCGTCCTGGCTACGAGAGGTGAGAGGGGGTACTACGACCCCCTTTCAGAAAGGGCTCCCACTCCAGAAAACGAGAGGGTGGCCGAAGTGCTAGAGGCTAATCGCCGTCTAGAAGCGATGGTCGCCGCGCTTGAGGAGAAAATTAGGGAGATAGAGAGAACCTCCCCTCCACGATCGCCCCCTAAATTAAGATCTAATCGGGGGCGGATGGAATTATTTACAGGGGGGGAGAATCTCCCTCCTCTCCCTGTTTCCCCGGTGGAGCGTCCGGTGGTGACGCGGGAGGAGCTGGACAGATTTCCAGCTCTTCGACCGTCGCTTCTTGGTCGCTCCCCGGTGAGACTCCCGGAGGAGGCTCCTCTTCCTCCGGGAATAACGGGACCGGGGTCCTCACACTCTAAGAAGGCAGTCACGGTGGAGGGCACCGACCTGGTCCACGAACCTGGACGATATTGTGCAGGCCGTGTCCAAAGCCGTGACAGAAGACCTCATGCAGAAGTTCCCAACTTTGAGGGCTCCTTCTGACAAAGGGACCCCCAGTGATAAGGCCCACCCGGCCCACTCACCCAAGAAGGTCGTTACCCCCCCGCCCAATACCGTAGGGGGGCCTCCTCTTCTTCCTCTAAAAAGGGGAAGAAGGGAGGTGCCGTTTCGGCCTCTAAGAAGACGGCCTCTCGCCCCCCTATGACATCCAGGGGGGGCGCCCCCGGGCCATCTGCGGCCCCGACGCCTGCTCCGAGCTGCCCCGTTCCGGCTGTAGTGGAGACCTCCCCCAACTTTGTTGGGGGTACCCCACCGGCCGAGGCGGCTTGGAGTCAGGTAGCCGGGAGGAGGAAGAGTAAGGGGAAAAAGGAGAGGATTCCTGCTGCCACCCCCAAGCAAGGAGGCTCTAGCAGCTCTCCCCCCCTGGTCGGGGTGGAGGTGGCAAAAAGAAGGCCTCCAAAAGGAGATCCCCCACGACGGCGGCGGTGACGATCACCACCGCCGATGGGAAATATGCGGAGATATTGGCTAAAGCCAAGGCCAGTATCTCAATTACCGAGCTGGGCATCGAGAGACTGCGGCCCAGGCGGGCCGCCACTGGGGCTATGTTGCTCGAGGTGTCCGGCTCGGATCGGGAGAAGAAAGCCGACAAGTTGGCTGATAAACTTGTCAGCCTCTTCGAAGGCCAAGGGGGGATTCGGGTGGCTCGACCTGTCCGCATCGCGGATCTTAGGGTGCGGGATGTCGAGCCCTCGGTCACCCCCGATGAAGTGGCCGAGGCTGTCACAAGACAGGGGATGTGCCGCCCCTCGGATATCAGGGTGGGGAGATTCGTTCCCCACCCAATCTGAGGGGTATGGGGCTACATGCTCTATAAATCGAGTTATTATGACGCAAAGTCAAAATGTGAAAAATATCAATTAAGAAACGTCGTCGTCATCGTCGTCGACCGCTCAGATCTTACTGTTGAGGTATTCGACATCAGATCGCGCTAGTGACGCTCTGGAAATGTTGGCAAGAGGGATTGCGGTGAGGGGCAAAGAAATGTGTTAAAGTGTCGGCAAGGGGAGCAGCGGTGAGGGGTGTAGAAATGTGTTATACAGGACGTCGTTTATAGGACACGTTTGCAATAACGTAGTATGATCGATAATCGATCGACAGTAAGTGACATCGATAAACGAAAGTTAGGTTATTAGAAGCATCGATAGTGAAAAAGTAATAGAATAATAATTTCTATATTATGACAACCTGCAATAGTGAAAATTAATCTGCATCATGTTCTTTTAGGAAACGTCGGCTGCTATAAACCCGGTTGTTGTAAATCTTTCTAACAATTTTCAAGAATTAAATATTTTTTACAACGATGATTTCGTAATTATGTCAGTGAACTTTACAGACATGTTAGAGATGAGAAAAAAGTAAGTCTTGAATTTGTGCTAAATTTATAAATTTTAATATTCCTGCTACAATATATTTTTTTTCTAGGAAAGACAAGTACAGAAGTACAAATGTTGAAGGACAAGTCTTCAATTTAAAAATCTTGGAATATTTATGAGAAGTACAGCCTTGTCCCTGATGAATACAATGATGAATATGACGACACACATATGACAGTCATAACATTCGTGGTAGTGCACCGATTCTACAGAAATAGATTCTAGAAATAGATCTCTCTCTTTCACCACTCTGAAGGTTAGTTTAAATATTTTATATTTTAAATTTTAATTTTATTTATTTGTGAATTTTGTTTCCTAAGTAACAAATTTATTATGCAGGTATTTCATAAACGCGATAAAAATGATGCGAGCTCCGAGGATGACACTGAGAATAAAAACGAGAAACCTGTATTAAATAATTATTTTGTACAAAATCCAGAGGAATTACACACTAAAGATGAACAGTGAAAACGATCAGCAAGAGATGGTAAAAATGCACATGATATACATGGTAAATTGCAAATTTATTTGCATAAATTTCTTTACAATCAATTTCATTAAGTTATTAAAACGATAATAAATATAGTAATAGGTAGATAATAGATAATAACGTGATAATAGACAAAATAAGAAACTTTTGTTTTTATTTGGTAAATGTATAAAATCATTGCTTTATAGAAATATATTATTTGTATTTACATCTGTACTGAAATATTGATCTATTACATTCCAGTGGTATCTGAAATGTAATATTAATTGAATAGTATATTTAATACAATTTAATTAGATACTAGTGAATATACATATATAACTACTTTAATTGTGTTTCTTGTTTAATCATATTTCTTGCTTGTTCATATGTCATAGAAAAGAAATTTGGTAACATTTTGGCTATCTAATAAAACTTTTATCACTGATTCGCATTACAATTTTTTTAAGGCAAGTCCAAAGGTTCAAAAGCAAGATAAAAACAGCCTGGTTAATAGAAAGAAAACTGTATACAAGGCTTCACAAGGCAATCACAATCGGCGCATGGGTGCCCAGATGAAAAGTAACTGAGGAATGATTCCATCTTAAAACGGCACATTTTCCCAAAGGATTTGACGATGTACATACTGCCAAGCGATGAACATCTTTACTTAGTTATTTAATCATCCCACAAAAATAAACGTTCTTATAATTTCTAATCGTCTGTTTAATTATTTTGAGTTTTAAACTTTAGCGAATGAAAACATCTTTATTAGAATGTGATTTTGTAAAAAAAATATATATATGTTCTATATACTACATTGTTTCAGAAATTGTTCTATGTTACATTGTTCAGAGGAAGTGATATCTCTTATAAAATTACCTTTTTTAAAAAAGATAAAAAAAAGGTGCTCAGTCCGCATCCAAAAGTATCTTTACCAAATAGTATAGTATTATTAACTCTAAAAAAACTATTAAAAAACCTATTTCCAAAATAGTGTAATTTTAATCTACACACATAAGTTATTTTAATCCAAACAAAATGGTTTCTTTTAAACCATAAAAAAACTATAAGTTATTTAATTATACGTAAAACTTTTGGAAATAAAATATATATTTTTATAAATTCGAATATATGTATTTAAAGAAAAATTATATTAAATAAAAATAGTTCGAAAGTTTAATTTAAAAAAAAAACAAAAATGTAAAAATATGAAATTTTAAATTATTTACAAAAAATTAAGAAATGGAAAAATAAATATTGTGAGGTAAGTAAAGAATTCAATTTTATAGTTTATTTTTTTATTTTTTTAATATTCTCTTTTTGTTACAGGATATAAAAATTTTTTAATAACTTTTTTAATAACTTTTTTAATAACTTTTTTATTAATAACTTTTTTAATAACTTTTAATAACATTTCTTAACTTTTACAAATATATATTCTGTGTTAATATTTTGTTTCTTTTGCCACGGCCACGTCCACGGCCTCGGCCTCGACCACGGCTACGACCACGGCCTCCACGCTGCCAACGTTTCTCTGTAAAAAATATATATTATTAATAAATTTAAAATAAAAATTTAAAATAAATACAAATGGTTAGAACTGGTCTGAGTATATTTACTTACGTTTTGTCACTTCCTTATTATTTTCACTCAGCTGCGACTGCAATTGTGTTTGCGGCTGTGGCTGCGGCTGCGGCTGCGGCTACGGCTGCGGCTGTGGTTGCGGTTGCGGTTGTGGCTGCGGAGGCTGCATCTGTGCTTGCATTGTCTGGAATTCACGAAGTAGTTTTTCTAAATTACGAATTTTTTGGCGTAATTCTGCTGTTTCGGCTGCTTACAAGCATAAGCTGTCCATGCTTTAAGAAATAAAAATATTAGTACAAATGTGTTTTAATAGTCTTACATTATATTAGTATTATATGTAATTAATAATAATATAATAATAATATATTATATATATATATATGTATAATATTATTATATTATAATATTATTATATATATATTATTATATTATATTATATATAATTATATGGCGTCCGTGCGCGACGCGAAGTGATGCGCACGGACGCCATATTTATGCCGCGCATTTAGTTTAACCGATTTATCAGCTATAATAACGGATGCTGAACGGATGCATTTCTAGATAGGCTTATTATATAGATATATATATATATATATATATATATATATATATATATATATATATATATAAAGATTCGAGATGTTGTATCATCCTAAAAAACCAAACTTGCATTTACAATGGACCATCTTTGAGAAAGATGATACACCGTCTCGAATATATTTTGTGTTATCTTCTTTCAGCGATTCCAAATCAAATAGTGCACATAATTATAACATAAAGTACTATTATTAAAGGAAATGAAATGTAATACATACATGAAAATGCTGAGAGACAAGATAGAATGCAGTAAGCAATCAACATTACTTACCGCATTGTTTTTTGCTACGCAACTATTTTCATATCTTGTATATAAAAGAAACCATTTTTATGTCCTGTAAATAAAAGAAGATATTAAAATAATAAAATAATAAACTATAAAATTGAATACTTCTTTGCTTACCTCACAATTTTAATTATACTTTTTGAATTATAAAATACTATTATTAAATATTTTAAAATGAAATGTAATGCATACGGGATGAAGATACTGAGAGACAAGATAGAATGCAGTAAGCAATCAACATTACTTATCGCATTGTTTCTTGCTACGCAACCATTTTCATATCTTATATAGTATTTATAGGATGATACACCATCTCGAATATACATCTCAAATCTTTTCTGTATTATTTCCTTTCAGCAATTACAAACTACAAAAAATAAAAATCATTCTTATTATATAGCACAATTTTAATAATATAAAATACTATTATTAAATATTTTAAAATCAAAATGAAATATAATGCATACAGGGTGAAAATGCTGAGAGACAAGATAGAATGCAGGAAACAATCAACATTACTTTCCGCATTGTTTCTTGTTATTATGTATATATCATATGTGGTAGTACGTTATCAATATTCTCTAATATATATATATATATATATATATATATATATATATCAATATTCTCTAATATATATATAGTGGCAGCTTTCTCAAAGTTATCCTGATCTTTTTCAAAGATGGCCCATTGCAAATACAAGTTTGGTTTTTTAGGATGATACACCATCTCGAATCTTTTCTATGTTATCTTCTTTCAGCGATTCCAAATCAAATAGTGCACATAACTATAACATAAGTACTATTATTAAACGAAATGAAATGTAATACATACAGGATGAAAATGCTGAGAGATAAGATAGGATACAGTAAGCAATCAACATTACTTACTGCATTATTTCTTGCTACGCAACTATTTTCATATCGTGCATATAAAAGAAACCATTTTTATATCCTGTACATAAAAAAAGATATTAAAATAATAAAATAATAAACTATAAAATTGAATACTTCTTTGTTTACCTCATTTCTTAAGTCGCTATTTTTTACAATCGTCGCCGCTAATAACTTAACTTGATAAAACGGAAAAGCTCAAGAAGAGTAATGTCATTTACAAAAAAGAGTGATATCTCTATAAAAATTACCTTTTTAAAAAAAGGTAAAAAAAAGGTGCTAAGTCCGCGTCAAAAGTATCTTTGCAAAATAGTATAGTATTATTAACTCTAAAAAACTATTTAAAAACCTATTTCCAAAAAAGTGTGATTTTAATCTACACACATAAGTTAATTTAATCTAAACAAAATGGTTTATTTTAAACCATAAAAAAACTATAATTTATTTAATTATACATTCTACAAAAATAATGATATCAACAAATTGTGCTAAGTAAAAATAAAAATTTAAAAAAATATTTTAATAAAAAATGATACAAAATAATGTAAAAAATAATTTTAATTTTTTAAATTATATCCTACTAAAATACTGATATCGAGAAATTATGCTATTTAAAAATAAAAATTTAATATTTTAACAAAAAATTATACATAATTGTTTTAATTTAAAAAAAATTATGGTATTACAATTATGGTATTGCCCCAACTTAATAAAACTTTTTGAAATAAAATATATAAAAAAAAATTTAATATAATATAGTATAGTTTGAAAGTTTAATTTAAAAAAAAAAAAAAAAATAATGTAAAAATATAAAATTAAAAATTATTTACAAAAAATAAAAATTAAAAATTAATGGAAAAATATAAAAATGTATATAAAAATTAAAAATTAATATAAAAATAAAAAATTTAATTAAAAGACTTAACGTTGTTAATTTTTAAAATAGCATATTTTGTAGCAGGAGTAATACCATAATTTTTTTTAAATTAAAACAATTATGTATAATTTTTTGTTAAAATATTAAATTTTTATTTTTAAATAGCATAATTTCTCGATATCAGTATTTTAGTAGAATATAATTTAAAAAATTAAAATTATTTTTTACATTATTTTGTATCATTTTTTATTAAAATATTTTTTTAAATTTTTATTTTTACTTAGCACAATTTGTTGATATCATTATTTTTGTAGAATGTATAATTAAATAAATTATAGTTTTTTTATGGTTTAAAATAAACCATTTTGTTTAGATTAAAATAACTTATGTGTGTAGATTAAAATCACACTTTTTTGGAAATAGGTTTTTAAATAGTTTTTTAGAGTTAATAATACTATACTATTTTGCAAAGATACTTTTGACGCGGACTTAGCACCTTTTTTTTACCTTTTTTTAAAAAGGTAATTTTTATACAGATTTTATTTACGTCGAGAAGCTAAAATTTTAAAATTTTGAAATTTTGTTGTTTTAGCTGACAGTATGGCGACCACAGAATTCTTATCGGATAAATTTGACCAAAATTTTATGCAAGTTAGTTATTAAGTAAATTTATAAAACCTTATCATATAATTATATAACAGCAAAATGTTAAAAATCAATTTTACAAGAATCAAAATTTAATTTTTTTCGTCATTTTTTGTTCACTTTTGATGTTCGCACGCGTGTTAATTTAGATAAAATTTTCCTGAAAAGTTGCTATTATAAACTTTAAGTTAATTATGTGCTATTTAAAAAAATAAGATTAGACTTTTAAAAAAGAATATGTGCAATCTCTCTTTCACTGAAATTAGTACTTAAACTGTATAATTTCCTATTTAAAAATATTTAAGTTCCTGAAAAGAAACAATCGTCCTAGAACGATTGTTTAGAATGCCAACTGCAATCACAAGTATAGGTATTATTTATTATTTTCTCGCTATTTATAACTATGTTAGTTATAATTTTTGTTTCATCAAATGTAATTGCTTTCGCACTATCTTCCCAACCAGCTCTTCTTTTTTCTTCCTTCAATGCCCTCTTGAATGTCCGACAATGTGCACTAAGGGCATCATGGTCCTCGTCTATTTTCAAATTGTATGTTTTATTTTTAAACATACAATTTACACATTTCTTCTTAGTTGCTGTACAATCACTCTCCTTATGACTTCCTGCACACTTATGACAGGTTTCATTTCTCGTACAATTTTTTGCTAGGTGATAATACCCCCAGCATTCAAAGCATCTTTTAACACTAACATAGTTGACCACAGGACATTTCCTCCATCCTACATTTAATTTCTCCTTCCTCAGCATTGTGATTCATGTGTTTCTTCATCCACCTCAATTATTATTGATCCATTCTCTTCTCTCCTTCCCCTCATCTGGCTATCTTCTCTCTTTCTTACTAATCTTTTCAATATTTTAAAGTGGAATACATCCTTTGTTACCTCAATTTTATTCTGTTTCTTAATTATATCTATTAAATCCTTGTCTTCCATTTTTATTTCTTCCTCACCAATATTAGTGATTTTCAATTTGGGTTTCATCTGCGTTCCCTCCGCTATATTGAACTTATCTCCCAGTTTATCTTGCACAGTATCTTTCAATTTCTTCATCTCCTCACCAGTCTCACATTTTACAATTACTGCTCCTTTACTACCTTTCTTCAATTTCGTTATTCCCAATGCCATATTCTTGATGTCAATCTTATCTTTAATCATCTGTTTAGTTGTTCCACTCTCTTGTTGCATTTTTGGTTTAACAATTATTACATTTTCCTTCTTTCTTTCCTTAATCACATCACTCCTTTGAGATCCTACTGCTGCTGATCCTCCTGCTCCTCGTTGTATCATTCCTCTCAGATCTTCCAGCTGTTGTTTAATACTTCCCATTTCTTCTCGGACAATTTCTCTAATTATCAACTTAATTTCCTTCCTACAAACTGCTTCATTCCTTTATTACCTTCACTGTCTTTACAAGCCACTCTATCTTCCCATCGATGCTCGATGTTCCTGCCATACTCGTTATACTTTCCATCGGCTCTGTTGATCCTGCGGAACCTATCCTTTCCCTGCTTCTCCCTTCCACTGCCAATGACTTATCCCCCTCGATTAAGAAGGAGGAGGAGGAGAAGAAG
>CABEGB010000560.1:0-24892 GCA_901521435.1 Crematogaster levior | reverse complement strand
ATCATCCCAGTGTACGTAATCGATCGCGTTGTCGTTTAGCGTCATAGCGCGAGGTAATCCTCCTCCGGATTTCTTCTTTCCAATCGATAGTAACGGTGCGATTACATCTTTGTACTTGTATCCCCTGTTGCTCCGTAGTTGACCGTCAGCATTGTAATTGCGTCTATGTACATTAGTCGTTAACAGTATATTTTTGTACTTTCGCATATCATCTTCCGTGTATTCGTCATCGTCGGGAATTTTCTTGAAAATCAGCTCGTAAAGACCTGGCGTACCGATGTATTTCACACCGTCAACGAGTATGTTATCGTTGTCGTCCACATCGAAACGTTTGCTACCGAGCATCATTCCATCCGTGCCGAGATAAACGCTGTACACTTTATCTATACCGCTCTCTTTGTCACCGCGTAGGACAGGCAAGATGTATTTTTGACTAAGCGGACCCAAATGATCACGCAACGTTTCTTGACCCTCAACCGTTTGCATCTGACCTTGAACAACTGTTGCGAGTGAATCGTCCGTAGTTTCGAAAACATTCGCGGTCGTGAGGATATCGTTCGTTGTCGTCGCCATCATCGGTTGTACGTTTTCGATCATCGCACGCGGTGTAGAGGTCAACGGTGCATCGTCGCCGTCATTTAACCTATATCGCTTCGGAGATTCAGGTGATTCGATTAACGAGCGATCCACTCGTTTCCTCTTCATCTTACTCCATATCGCATCCTTTTCACGTTTCTGGACTGCCGGCATTTCAATCCCTACATCATCGTTATGCGACACCGGTTCATCTTTTATCGCGTATGCGCTAGAATTGTCAACGATTTTTTGCAGCGGCTCGATGATTGGTCCGAGGTGTCTCTTCGTCACGATATCGTTCTCGATTTTACCGGTCTTCAAAGCGCGATATTTCTTGCGGATGGATTCGCTCGTTTTCTCAATCTCCCTCACAATCTTTTCATGCTCACTGTTCCCAGCCTTGTTGAAAGAAACGTCGATCGCGCACGTTTGACTACAACGAGGTATCGGTAACGACTAGACGCTTCGCGGTATTGCGAACACGTTAAATCCTTTTCTGTATCGTCCGTTATTAAACGAGCTGTCCTTGTCTATCACTACGAATCCATACTCGCGCTGCCAACAACCGCAACATAACGCACAAAATTCATCGTACGACATGTCGGTATTCACGTGATCGTTGTACACATGTTTCAAGTTGGTACCATCCTGTTTAAACAGGATTAGTAAATTGGCGTTGTCGCGTATGAGATGTTTTGGTATTCTCGCATACGACTGACAGAGGTAGAAACAATCGACGTTCGAGTGTCGACCCATCGAGAAATATTCTCTCACTATGTCTTGTTTATCGCATGCCACGTCATCGAAGACGAAGATTGAGTTTGGACGCGCCTCGCTCGGTGGAATGACGTCACTGTTATTGGAGAATGCAAAGTAGCCGATTTCATCGATCGATGCCATAAGATTCTCCAAGTACTGATATTTTGGCTGTTGCAACGACTTTGAGTACACATACACATTCTCGAAACGTACACCGTGTGGACTTTCCAGTAAACTTATCAAAACGTTGGTTTTACCACAATTCGAAGGGCCGCAAACGATCGCGCGTATAGTACTCGGTAGCATCGTACCGTGCTTGCGTTGCTTTTCCGCGTTGTCTCCCATCGACCGTAATCTGTCGTCGAAATTAGTCACTTTGATCGTCGGCGATTGTTGCACGAACCGCATGTTTGCAACAAAAAAAAATGCAATGACGGAGTTGTGAGAACGTGCCTATTTATATGTGCGCAAAACCGCGAATCGTTCAGTATTCGAAATGTTTTTGCTTCTGACGGATGACAGTGATATTTACGATTTAACCGTCGAACAATTGAAGTATATACCCAAGATCATTCTACTGCGGCAGTTTTCTAATTACATAGATTATGTGTGGGATAAACTTCCAGAAGATATTAGAGCGGATCCCGAAATTCAACAACATCGTCGGTGCCTGGAACATTATAATTTACCGTGTCATCAAACGCATATTGACGGTCCACCACCATTGATAAAGAATTGCGGTGCATGTCAGCAACGGCGTCGAGCGAATCCGTAAAAGGCGGCAGTCTGCTGAATCGTGCGATAAACGCGCTTCCTTTCGAGTTACATATTCCCGGCTATCAGTTTTGCGGCCCGGGCACTCATTTGGAAAAGCGATTGGCGAGAGGTGATCAGGGTATAAATCCACTGGACGCGGCGTGCCGCGATCACGACATAGCGTATTCTCGGAGTAACGATCTCGCGAAGAGACACGCAGCGGACCGGATACTCGCCGAAAAAGCGCGAAGACGCATCGTCGCGAAGGATTCCGCTCTCGGTGAGAGAGCCGCAGCCACAGCTGTCTGGGCGGCGATGAAAGCCAAGACGAAGATCGGTATGGGTATGAAAACGAAGACGAAGAAAAAGGTGGCGAAGAAAAAACGGATACTTCCGGCAGCAAAACGCGGCGGTATATTGCCGATTCTACCAATGTTGGGTGCGCTCGGATCCTTGATCGGCGGAGCGGCTGGCGTGGCAAAAGTGGTGAACGACGGCAAAGCCGCGCGACGTCAGCTCGAGGAGCTACAACGCCACAATCGCACGATGGAAGGTCGCGGACTGTATCTCGCTCCGTACAAGTATGGGCGAGGAGTGTATCTCACCCCGTACAAACGCGGGCAGGGAATAATAGCCAAAAAGAAAAAAAAACGTCATTAAAAAAAAAACGTTAAAAATGCCTACGGGTGTGACAACGAACGTACAATTGGATCAACTGGCAAGACGCATGCGTGTACCATACTTTAGAGGTGTTTTTATGCGTAACACATTACCAATAAGCGGTGTACGTCGAAACGAGAGCGGTATCGTAAATCTAGATGATGCGACGGGTCCCGGCACTCATTGGGTGGCGTATGCAAAGAGGGAAAATTACGTGGTGTATTTCGACAGTTTTGGTAATCTTCGGCCGCCTAAAGAACTCGCGCAGTATTTCGGAGACGGTGTGACGATAGAATATAATCACGCATCTTATCAACGTTACGGTCAGAACATCTGTGGACAGATGTGTCTATGGTTTCTCCGAACAGTCGACACGCGCGAATTTAAAGCTTGACGAGGTGTCGTGAGGACTCAGTATTCATTGAGCGGCTTCTTTTATCATGTCGCTGACGCTTACGTTGACCGGAAAGAGCAATGTCCTTGCCGTAAACTACTTTCCACCCATAGATTTGAGCGATGACGATTACGAGCTCGGTCTAATGGACTTTGAAACTTATTACACGATACCGAACGTGAATGCTTCGAATAATAAATTTTACTTTGACAACGATTTGGAAATTACGATTCCCGAGGGATCGTACGAACTGCAAGCCATAAATGATTTTTTGAGGCGTGCAATTTCGCGAAAACGTCCGCGACCCGTCGACGATGAAGATGAAGAATATCCGATAGTGCTCCGCGCTAATTACAGTACGATGAAAAGCGAGATTAAATGCGCCTACAAAATAAACTTTAGCAAGCCTAACAACATTGGACCGCTGCTGGGATTTTCATCGTACCGCGTGCTGAAGCCGGGACAGTGGCACGAATCAGACATGCCGATTAACATCATCAACGTGAATATTATCCGCATTGAGTGTAACGTGACTGCGGGCGCGTACTGCAACAGTAAACCCGTGCACACGATACATGAATTTTCACCGAGAGTGCCACCAGGATATAAGATATCGGAAACGCCAACGCAAATCATTTATCTGCCGATCGTCACGCGGAGCATTACGGATTTAACGATACGCATCGTCGATCAGGACGGACGATTGCTCGACTTTCGAGGAGAAGAGATCACTATCAGGTTGCACGTACGACGACAACAGCGATAACGCGTGCGACGCATGAGATGCTCGTATTGAACGGATCGGAGCGCGTGAGAGACAAGCGGATCAACTTTGAGAGAACGATAGCGACATCAACGTTTGACAATATTCAGTCACGCGGTTGTATCAAGAAAAAGAAACTCAACGCAACAAACGTTGAATTTTTAAAATCTTTGGGATTCGCGGTGCGAAACGTTTGATCGACGCGACAATGACCGACATCCTCAATATCAAGGATGAGCCAATCTTTGACGATCGCATCGTCAAGATCGAGTCTCACACGTACAATCCGTTCGCCAACACGACGTTCGGATACAGCGACGAGATAAGAATACCCATACAGCAACAGGATCTGTACACGTTGCCATGTGAAAGTTTTCTATACATCGAGGGGAAACTAATGATAAACAAACCTGCCGAAGGATCTGATGTAGCATTGGGAAATAATTGCGTCGCATTCATGTTCGATGAAATTCGATACGAACTCGATGGTGTGGAGATTGATCGTAACAGAAACGCGGGAATTACAAGCACGCTCAAGAATTACGTCACGGTATCGTCTGATAGAAACGTCATCATGAGGAATGCCGGCTGGGATGCGCAGACCAATGCACACGGATATTTTAATTTTTGCATACCGCTCTACATGTTGTTGGGATTTTGCGAGGATTACAAACGCGTGGTGATCAACGCTCGTCACGAGTTGATTTTAATACGCGCGCGCAACGATAACAATTGCCTGGTGGGAAGTTCGACGCTAGAGCCCGTGATCGACATATTCAAGATACAATGGCGAATGCCTCACGTTATGCTGAACGAGATAAATAAGCTATCGATGCTGCGTACTTTGGAAAGCGGACGATATCTCAACATGGGTTTTCGTTCGTGGGACCTGTACGAGTACCCCCTGTTGCAGAACACTACGAAGCATTCGTGGGCTGTAAAAACCGCGAGTCAACTAGAAAAACCGCGATACGTTATTTTTGCGCTGCAGACTGGTCGAAAGAACGTCATGTCTGAGGATACGAGTCGATTCGACGACTGTAAACTAACCAACGTGAAACTCTATCTGAACTCGGAATGTTATCCGTACGATGATATGAATCTGGATTTTGATAAAAACAGATGGTCGATTTTGTACGACATATACGCACGTTTCTGTAAGGGCTACTACGGATACGAATATCTCGAACCGAGTCTCACTGTCACGACTTTTTTACGATATGGCCCGTTCGTGATCATCGATTGTTCTCGACAAAACGAATCGGTCAAGAACGCCACCGTGGATGTGAGATTGGAATTTGAGTGCAAAGAGAATGTACCGGCAAATACCACCGCGTACTGTCTCATTATACACGATCGCGTGGTTCAGTATAACCCGCTGACCAACGTAGTGCGCAAAATCACCTGAGTGCCGCAGCATTGATATAAAATGTACGATGCATCGAGATCGGCCGCAGTCTTTTTTCAACAACAATAAAAAAACATCGTCATGTCCGTACCGACGTTTGTGGATCTGCAAGGCTTTATCGTCGGCAGAAACTTTGTCGTAAAGGAGTTTGCCGCTCTCAGAGAGGGATCCGTTCTCTCTCACTATATTTTTGGAAGCGCCGAACCATGGTGGCTTCTCACCAAAGCGGAAAAACAGCATGCATCCTGGTTGACGGCGAATCATCATGGATTACAATGGGAGGACGGAATGATTCCATACGGCATGGCTAGAACTTTGATTACGACGGCGGTGATGGGTGCGATGGAGAACGAGATATCACCCATCGTGTACGTCAAGGGACATGAAAAACGAGAATGGCTGCGGGATCTGTTACTGGATGACGCGAGAGAAGAAGTCTATATCGAAAATATTGATACACATTATGAAGACATTGAATCTTTGAATAAGTTGAATATTATGTATACGCTGCGTTGCCAGAAACATGTATCAAACTGCGCTTTACAAAATGTATTTAAACTATTCAATTGGTGGTCAGACCATAAAAATATACATGTAACCAATTATACTTTACAAGAAAAAAAACGCACATCCAAGTGATGGTCTAATTATAAAAAATAAATATATTATTAATCAAAATAGATGTTAATTTTTTCCCCTTCCACTATATTCCTTTTCCCCTGGTTAAGATTATATCTTTTGTTCTCGTAATTTCTACGCTGACATTGGTGCTTGAAAATTTAGGAGGGGAATAATCCCCTCCCTATTGTAATTCTTTTTTTTATCAACGCTGAAGAACACGTTCGTACACGTTCAGTGTTGCATCAGCCGCTTGTACGAACCGCTCAGCGAACAGCTTCCCGTTATAAGAACAATGGACTACAGCATAAATTATTACGTTCCGATTGAATGTGATAAAAGATCTGATGGGTAAGTATCATAAATTTATATATTTTACACAGTTTTATACAATAATAGTTTCAGTTTTTTTTTTGGTAAATCGGAATTACATTACAGGAAACGTGCTATCTCGGAAAAATGCCCGCGCTACATGCATATCATGAGAAGGACATTTGCTCTGACATCTACGGCGCATAAATATTTGGAAATTGGCCTCAAAGTGGGACCCGTGTCTTCTGTGGAATTAATTCTTGGAGATATCCGAGGACATCAGATGGTGTTGCCCTATACAACGTGGACAAGATTCATTGAAAGACGCATGGATATTGAACGATTCCTGCAATCAACAGCTACTTCACCGTTACAGATTGGAGATCTATCTGTAGGACTCGCTGCAATACGTGATGTGAGCGTTGTAAAACTAACATTACACGCTACATCCTTATACATGAAGCCATCAACCGTACTCTTTATGTTCGAGCTAGAACATTGTGTCGAACATGTATATTTCAAGCTATGTCAGAGTATAAAAAGCGTTAGTGATAGATATAAAGATTTTATAGATATTTTGCGTAATAATTATTTTATCGATAAACGTAGTGCAGCTACAATATTACGTCAAGCTTATGATAAAACTTCAATCATAGATTGTGAACTATTAGCTTATGCTCTAGATCCTATAATGTATGATGCAATTCATCATCAATAAATAATGGTAAAAATTACTTTAATTCTATTTCTTCCCCCATACCATTTCATCCACTGTTATTTCCTAGATAAATTAGATTTAAAAATTGAAAAGGTTAATATAATTATTTATTTAAAAAAATAAATTTAAGATTAAATATTGTAAGACATGCAAGAACGAGAACGCTTGTGGGGAAGGGGAATACACGCTTGTAGGAGAAAAAAAGTTTTTATTTTATATTATTTAAAAAAATATTTTATTCATAAGAAATGTTTATGTGTAATTTATACAAAAATGTGTGTGTGTGTGTGTGTGTGTAATTTATATGTAAAAATAAAAAAATAAAAAAAAAATTAACTACATTTTTTTAAATTCTTCTCCGGTGGATCATCAGAGCTGGAGCCTGAACAGCCGCGTTAAGTTAAAGATGTTGATATGTGTAATTCTGAAAAAAGAAATAAAAATATCAAATATTAGATTCAATATTATAAGTTATTTGTATAAATCTATTGGATCTTGTCATACCTGTTGGAATTTTGTTGCACTCTCCCAGGGTGGTGGCTTGCTCCAACAGATTCCATTAGATGTTCCACCAGATGTTTTATGAATGTCTTTTTAAAATACATCACAATCTTCTATGGGGCACTTGCATGTTACTTGATTGCCTGTTCTGCAATATCGTTTTGTATATAGAAAATCAAAGTGTCTTACATTCTTCAATTTATTCCGTAGAGTACACCACATATGATATCCCGCAAATTTAGAAAAGTCACGGGGAATATTGAATCTAATTAAAGAATGACAATTTTTCATCACAATCATTTCGACGCACCTTCCAATACCCGCGGGAATTGTAATAAAGTATTTCCAGTTATAACTGCACTCATACAAGTCACATTCGTTGGCACATTCACACGCATAAAGTTTTTTGTTGATTTTCGTCGCCCAATAATAGTACGAGTGTAAATCACTTTCCAACAATTCATTATTACTCATCACTGGAATTTGATCCGCCATCCTGCACTCATCCAGCATCTGGTTGTACACTTTTTGCCTCGCATTATAAGGCCAATGATGAACATAGTCATTATGATGAATATCCCAGCCTTGTCTAATGATTTTTTCGTTGGTTCCGCGTACACCGATTTCTCGATCGCGTAGAAATTGTACTGGTGATATTCGTCGCACACCCATGGATTTGCTTCTTGGTACATTTCTATTTTCAAGAACTTCGATGACATCTCGGATCGAATCATCTTTATAACCGAGGAGGGCTTCAAGTTTCCTTTTTAGTGTTTCACTCATATTGCGTGGAAATTCCGTCATACTGTTCGATTCACAATGTTTTTTTACTGTGGTTAGCGACTTTGATAGCGGCCACGCGTTTTGGCGCTCGAACACGACTTAACGTTAAAGATAGAAACTTTATTCGATGCACAGAGCAAGGTATATTCTCTTTCACGGGCGATTGAGAACTGATCTTACCTTATTGCTCAAGAAAGATCTTAAAGAGATGGAATTTTCAAAACTACCCAATACGCGTTAATGTTTTTGGGTGGGGAAAAAAAACGGAAAGGTTTGCGTGTAACCCAGTGACGCACTAGAATATCTAATCTTCCGGCGCCGGATATTTATGAAAACTGACTGATTCATAGAAATCGGAATTTATGTTTCTTTGGGTCTTATTGTCCTTTGAACAAAAAAAGATAAGAAAAAAATTTTTAGAAATTTGTGACAATGTTTAAACACTATCGTGTGACGCACTAGAATATCTAATCTTATCTTCCGGCGTCGGAAATTTATAAAAACTGAGTGAGTCATGGAACTCGGAATTGATGTTTTCTTTGGGTCTTATTGTCCCTTTGAACAAAAAAAGATAAGAAAAAATTTTAGAAATTTGTGACAATGTTTAAACACTATCGTGTGACGCACTAGATCTTATCTTCCGGCGCCGGATAAAAACTGAGTAATTCATGGATTTTCATTTATTTATTTATTTATTTATTTATTATTTATAAATTTTTATAAGTAAAGAAATGAAAAAAGTAACCAATTTCATAAGGTCTAATGCTGGAAAAAAAGCAGTACCATCGAAGTATGCTAAACACGTTTCTGAGAAATCAAAAACACTTGAAAATTTATACAATAATGATGAATACGAATTCGAATGTGAAGGTACAACTGCGGTTGAAAAAAGACCTGTTGTTTGGGCTGACGCTGAAGCACTGTTAGATGCAGTAATAAAAGAACGAAATATAATCGGAAATATTCTAATTAAAATTATGGCTGACGGTGGCCAAGGGTTTTTTAAGATATTGATGACAATATTACCCGAGGACTATTCACCAGAATTAAACTATGCTGATTCAGACCTGCAAGAAGAAATACCCGTAAAGAGAAGGAAGCTATATTCTGAAGGAGGTAGCATTGGCAATAAAGCAAAAGTAACGAGTGTTCACAGACTGATAATGCTGTGTGTGGTACCTCGAATAAAAGAAAGTTATAACAACGTGGAACTTTTATTTCGACTCACTAACATTAATAATATTCCCTTCAAGTATGTCTCTGATTTTAAACTGTTACTCATAATTAACGGACAACAAACTGCTTCTGCAACGTACCCATGCCCTTATTGTTTCGTCACGCTGACGGACTTACAAAATCGTCGTGATTTGGAGGAAAACGGGTCACATGAGAATGATACTGATTATTTAAGGTTAAAAACGTATGGTGACTTGAAGCACGATTATGAGCGATTTTGTTTAACGGGAAAAAACAAACGGGAAGCGAAACACTGTAATAGCTCAGTAAACCTACCGTTGTTAAATGAAGCTGATGAAACGTATGTTCTCGAAAAATGTATTATCCCGGGATTACATATCTTGCAAGGGTTCGTGAACCATTTATTTTGGAGTGGACTAGTTCCCCTTGTAGGTAGGGAGAAAGCCTTAATATGGTCAAAGAGAATAAATGTTATTCCAAAAAACTACCAGGGAGAAATCTTCGAAGGTAACGCTTGTAGGAAATTGTTGAAAGAAGTAGATAAGCTTTTAGATCCACAAATTTATCGAGACATCGGAATGTTGCGACTTGTACCTTTCGTCACTGCATTTAAAGCCATGGACAAGTTAGTGAGTTGCTCTTTTTCCTCGAAAGAAGTAAGTCCTAATTTTTGTACGTACATCAAAGAATTACGCAGTGCTTTCAAAGGCTTGGAAGTATCTGAAACACTGAAAATCCACGTCGCTCTGAAACACATCGAAGATTGTGTACGATTCATCGGTAATAAAGGTTTGGGCATGTGGTCGGAGCAAGCCGGTGAATCAGTACATCACGAATTTTTGAAATTTTGGGGACGTTATAAAGTAAATAATATTGAAGACCCCACGTATGCATCGAGGCTTAAAAAGGCAGTCACGGCGTTCTCTTCACAAAACATTTAAAGTATTCCGTCAACGTATTACTAAAAATTTCTGTAGCGACAAAGATGAAACGAAAAAGTAGTAACAAAAAAAAAAATAAAATCAGTAAAAAAAATAAAAAAATTTGAAAAAAAAAAAAAATTTAAAAAAAAAAAAAAAATACAAAAAAATTAAAAAATTAAAAAATAAAAAAAAAAAAAAAAAAAGGGATCGTTATACCACTACGTCCACGTCGTGATCCTGGGATACATTTTATATATGCTGAATGTGGTATTTTATTTATTTTTATGTATGTGTTCGCGCGCGCCTGCGGGTAAATTTTCTAAAAAGCACTCAAGTCATTAAAACAGTTAATTTTCAGTATTTCAAGAAAATGATCAGCTGCGATTTTCAGTTTTGCGTTTTTTCACTCTATATGTCATGCCGAACAAAGTCCTGAACTCAGAATTTGAGTCCATTTTCATTGTACCTGACACCGCTTAAAGACACCTGTAAATAGATATTGTTATTAAATGTTATTTATATTTTATTTACTTACGACTCATCTATGTCATCTATGTCATCCGCCATATTAGTCATGGGAGCAGCATATGATTGGTAGCAGCATATGATTGGTAGCAGTGATACCACAAAGTCGAAGTTTAAGGTCGTATCGTAACATAGAAGGTCATGCATTTGGTAATGCATTTCGATTACGTGAATTGTTAGTGATTTTTAATCATAGACATAAGAATCTTTATTCTATTGATTTATGGTCGTGTCTATGGTCGTGTCTATGTTTTGTCTAGCGTTGTGTTTTGAGATTAATAAATTAACTAACAGAGGTAAGAATAAAGGAGCAATTGGAAGTTATTTTAGCATTTTTATAATATTATAGCAGATGTGTTCTAGTTTTTTAACTTCCACATTTATAGTAATAATCTCCGTCGTCGTTGTCGTCGAGACCATTGTTGTCCTGTCACTTTCGTTGTCGTCGGAATTATTGCCGTCGCTTCCGTCAAAATCACTGCTGGGATCCCTGCTGCGGTAACAGCCGGAACGTAAGTAATATATTATTAAATTGTAATGTCTCTTTTAGTAAGTAAAAAAAAATTTATCAAGATCAAATTGCTAACAGGCCTAAATACCTTATTTTATACTATGTAACTTTTGTCTGAAATTTAGGGGTTGCCAGACTTTTTTGAACACACTATGTGTACGTATGTATCATGTTTGTACTTTTAATTTAATCCAAACAAAAAATCCTCCACTACAAAAAATCTTAGTTGAACATGTGGAATTGAGTGCTTTGTTGTTCATTTATTGCTTTAGGCACCAATTCATTGCTTTTATTTTCCTATTCTTTTAAAATTCAAAGATACATGGTGAGCTGATTCAAAAATACGTACGTCGATAAGAGTAAAATATATTAACGCAATTAATTTATTATTGCTGTTACGGTTTGGATTTTTCTAGTAATAGATAGAAGCAATAATTTCACACTTTGAGCAATAAATTGTCAATAAATAAGTACTTTATTATTGCATTATAATCAAACCCGATTTTTAGTGGTGGAGATGACAGGTTAATATAGGTCATGTATCACATGGAAATAAAATTAATGTTTTACAGGAGTGTTCAAATAAATAGTGGCCAGACAGCGGTTAGATAGGGCGAAGAGGACCAAGTAAGGTAAGTTTACAGTTTTATTTACATTTTTATTTTTAGGCTGCTTTGCGCCTGTATAAGACTGCTTTGCGCCTGCAAAAGGCTGCTTTGCGCCTGTATAAGGCTGCTGTGCGCCTCCAAAAGGCTGCTTTGCGCCTGCAAAAGGTTGTTTTGTGCCTGTATAAGGCTGCTCTGTGGTTACAAAAGGCTGCTTTGGGCCTTTAAAAAGCTACTGTGCGCCGATACAAGGCTGGTTTGCGTCTACAAAAGGTTGCTGTGCTCCGATACAAGGTATAACGGTATTGTTTATCTAAAGCATTTACCTTATATACAAAATGTCTGTAAAGACAAACAAACAAATAGTTCTAATGCCTACAGAAAAAAATATAATTGTTCGAGGTGAATGGTCAAATGATATGCATATGGAACATTTTAACCGTCTTTTAAAAAATTGTTCAGAATATAAACCTGTTGAAACATGGCGAATACAATGTCTTGATACTATTCAGTCTGTGCCAGAGGATAAAAAACATATACAAATATTGCATAGTTCGTCAGGTTCACATGATGGACATTGGGTATGCAGTTATTATAATAAAAAGAATATATTTATTTATGATTCTCTAAATTTTAAAAATTTACATAAACATCATGAAGAATTTTTGAAAAAATTATTTCCAACATATAATTTTAAAAAGTATCCTATCAAATTTTCAATTGTGCAACAACAACCAAATGGTAATGATTGCGGTGTTTTTGCTATAGCTTTTGCAACTTCATTGTTATTCAATATTAAACCCGATAAAGTAAACTATAATCATAGTTTGATGCGTTTGCATTTACTAAAGATTTTTGAATCTAATGTTATTGATCATTTCCCACAAGATTCACGATATGCTCCTCAAAAAGTGCTTTCATTAGCTGTAATAAAAGCAAGAGAAATTGAAGCACCACGCGTACGTACTATACGTCAATGTGAGACGGAACGATTTAATCGTTTAGAAAAGAAGCGTATCTGTCAATCTAAGAAAAGATTGAGTAATAACACAGGCACACAAAAAAAATTTTTTTTTTTGACCCGAAGTGCGGATATACTTTTCCTGGTTAAAATGACTCCCTGAATTCGAATCCGAGGCCAGAATTACGCCATCACCCTCCAATTTTTCTTAATCTCAAAAAAATACCCTAAAATCTGCATTTTTCGCTTTGGTTGGATTAAACGTTAGTTAAAATCTCAAAAATTGATTGAATATAACTGCAGGACCATATATTATATGTATTTTGATGTAGTGAGTGTATTGAAAATCATATGCAAAACGCATGCAAAATCCCATGCAAAACGCATGCAAAATCCCATGCAAAAACGCATGCAAAATTTCATATGCGATTGCGAATAAAGTTTTCTTTACTCCTTCTTTCTTTTATATCGAATTCTTTTATCTTCAAACGACCGATGCAATGATTTTCTTTTCCCAATCAGTTTTTTTGGCTCAATGTCCCTTTTAAGCATCCAACAGAAATCTGCCATCATGTTTATGTCCCATCTTCCTTGATATCGTCGTTCCATTTCCTTGATATCTTGATGAAACCTTTCACCCTGTTCTTCACTGTAGTCGCCTAGGTTCTCTGGAAAGTAGTCAAGGTGAGAATCAAGGAAATGCAACTTCAAGTTCATCAAGCAACCCAATTTTTTAAAGTTTGCCAACATTTCCTCAACTATAATCTTATAATCTTCGCTCTTCCAATTTCCTAAGAAATTCTGAGCTACATTCTTGAAACTTAGCCATGCTGCTCTTTCTATATCACTCATTTTTGAGATAAATTTGTCGTCTCTGAATGCCGTACGAATTTGAGGACCATCGAAAATGCCCTCTTTTAGTTTAGCATCACTTATTTCCGGGAATTTTCCTGTTAAATAGTTGAAACAATTGCCATCTTTGTTCAGAGCTTTAACGAACTGCTTCATTAGACCAAGTTTGATGTGGAGAGGTGGGAGCAGAATTTTTGAAGGATCAACTAAGGGTTCAGAAATAACATTTTTTGTCCCCGGAGTAAAGTCAGTTTTATTTGGCCAGACTTTCTGTTCATAGTGTTTCTTCCTATCTCTGCTATCCCATAAACACAAGAAACAGGGATATTTCGTGAATCCGGATTGCTGCCCAAGTAATAAAATTATAATCTTAAGATCCCCGCATATTTGCCATTGATGTTCAGCAAACTTTATTTTCTCCAATACTATTCGTAAATTCTGGTACGTTTCCTTCAGTTTCGTTGAATGAGCTATTGGAATAGGTGCAAACGTATTCCCGTTGTGGAGAAGAACAGCTTTGAAACTCCGCTTTGAAGAGTCAATAAATAGTCTCCACTCTTCATCTTTGTAAACATTGAGTTTCAATTCATTCTATTAATCCTTTCACGTCTAAACAATATGTCAATGAAGCATTCTCGTCTTTAGCGAAGAATTTTCGAAATTCTTTCTCTCTATTACGATATCCACAAATTGTAGTTCCTTTTGATAACAAATTTTTCTTTTTCAATGCTGCGGCCAGATATTCGGCTCCATCTTTCGGTAATCCTAGATCCCGTATAAGGTCGTTCAACTCTTCCTGATTAAAAGTTTCAGGAGCCTTATTTTCACCTGCTTGATGGTATTCGTCATCTTCGCTATTACTTCCATCGTCTTCTTCGGAGTTTTCATAGATTTGCATTTCTTCATAGATTTGCATTACTTCATCGACTTGCATTTTTTCATCAATTTGCATAGGTTCTTGGACTGCAGATTCAACTCTGAGAGTTGTTGGTTTTTCTACTGAAGGGACATTGGGGTACAAGAGTTTTGTTTTATTAATTGAATTAAAACCTACGATATTTGTCATACAAATGTAGCAAACATCTCGACTTGATGGTTCAAACCATATCATAGGCTTTATGAATTTCAATTCCTTCTCATTTCGACTTCTGTCCCATCGGGAAAGCATTGATCTGCAACTATTGCAAATCATACTAGGAGGTCTCCAGATCACATCTTTATTTACTACCTCCAAACCGAAACAATCTTTATAAATTGATTTCAGTTTCTTAGATAGAGATCTTCGTTTTTTCGCAACTTCAAACTCCCCGCAGACGTAGCAAAATTCATCAGGGCTTTTATTGCAAAGATGGTTGCTTGATTGATTCCTTGTAGCATCATACTCTATAGAGGCCAGGTTCCCCACAACTATAGAGCTGCGGTCGCATGATGACGACGCCTGCGGGCCCGCTTTCCCACCCTGACCAGCCGCCGATACTGGGTTTCCGAGTCCCTGCATCGTAATGTTATTATTTGTGCCTGCCATGACGGCATCCAAGCCGTTTACCCAGGGACTTTGCCAGTGTGAAGCTGTTGCCCACCGTCACTACGTGGAGGTGCCCTGGTTACAGGCACAAATTTTAACTAACATTGAATTCAATCAAAGCGAAAAATGCAGATTTCAGGGTTTTTTTGAGATTAAGAAAAATTGGAGGGTGATGGCGTAATTCTGGCCTCGGATTCGAATTCAGGGAGTCATTTTAACCAGGAAAAGTATATCCGCACTTCGGGTCAAAAAAAAAATTTTTTTTTGTGTGCTTGTGTTATCATCATCATCATCAATATCAGAGTCACATAGGTTATCAGTTGACTCAGTATCGCTAGGAATATCGGCCAACTCTACTTCGTCTTCCATGTCCTTAGTCAAATAGAAGAACAATACAAAGATGAAGAATCAGAGAACAAAAATAATAAACGAAAATAAAAATGAACACAATAACCAACTCGCAAATCTACGATAAGTGAAACGAAAAACTAATGAAAAACTAAAAGCTTATAATTTACCGAACGTACGTTCGTGTCGCGAGTACAAAAACGATTGACGAAACACATGACGAACACAAGAAGAGTCAACCTGAGAAACAGTATATTTTTTCTGAACGTACATGTACTTTCAAGGTAACAAACCAATAATGATGAGATACCAATAATGATAAGACTGATGAGAGTTTAAAGTCGCTGTACCTGTAATGAATGCTGCTTGAAACAAATGAAGAATGAAAAACTGGTTGTAGTAGCAGAAATTTTTATACTGAATGGATATTCACGTAATAAAAAAAGAATGCAAAGAGTATACAGGCGATGTTATTGCTGTAAAGCCATGATACAATATTCTTTTAGTGAACATATATTTACGTTGAAGGTAACAAGTATACTTACACGTTATATTGTTTTGTTTCTTACGATTTCTGTACGATGTGCGTGATGTTTTTTGTATTGGTATTAGTTTTACTTTGTTTCTTTATTTGACTAAGGACGTGGAAAAAGTAGAGTTGGACTACATTGCCAGGCATACTGTGTCTACTGATAGCCTATGTTACTCTGATATTGATGATTACGATTTGAACAGAAAAGAAAGGCGGGTAGAAGGTCAGCGAGCAGTGTAAGTCTACTATTCCTTATGAAGAGGATTCTGTAGATCATGTGTCAGTGAGTGATAAAAGTCAGAGTGGATGAAGTCGGGTAAAGTAAAAAACGATGATCCGTTCACTAGAAATGATTCTTTTCTAGGCAATTTATACATAACTGATGCTAGTATACAACCTAAAAAAGGGTGAAACAGTTTGTGAAGAATTGCGATATCTCTTACGTAAGTTGAATGAAAATTTCAAGAAATCCTAGAAGTCAAACAAAGAACAGACTGTATCATTTATCAGTGATAAAAATGAAGGACGCGAAAACGAGTTTCACGTGACTTCAATGAATTTCTAAAAATTCTTCCGCTTTATTGGATCCGTCATTATGAATTTTTGAAAACTTCAGATTCGTAATCACCGACCCCAAAAACCCCTGAGTAATGATTTTCAAGCTAATCAGATAATTTTTTAAAAATTGGTCCGCCATCTTGAATCCGCCATTTTGGATTTTTGAAATCTGACTTCAAATTCGTAATCAACGACCCCAAAAACCCCCGAATAACGAGTTTCAAGCGAATCCGATAAATTAAAAAAAAATCGTCCGCCATCTTGAATCCGCTATTTTGAATTTTTGAAAACTGTCCTAAAATTCGTAATCAGCGACCCTAAAAACCCCCGAGTAACGGGTTTCAAGCGAATCCGATAAATTTTAACAAAATTCGTCCGCCATATTGAATCCGCCATTTTGAATTTTTGAAAACTGACTTCAAATTCGTAATCAGCGACCCCGAAAACATGAGTATAAAAATTGTTGTGAAAATCCGTTTATCTGAAAAATGTATGCCGCAAAGGGTTAAGTCGTGGAATTTTTCATAAAATTAATGTAACTAATTCGCGAGTTCGTTATACAGCAGCGGAATATTTAGATGCAATGTCGAAACAATTGTTGGAATCTAATCTGAGTACAATATTTGCCACACTTCGAAATACGGAGCAATATTGGCGTAAACCTAGAAGCGATTTAAATTGTATGACGCAACATTATGGACCTGCGACATGGTTTTTAACATTAAGTCCAAGTGAATGATTGTGGGACGACTTAGGTGAATATATTCGTGAGGTAAGTGGATGGCATGACACTTCATTATGTGTTAGTGTACTTGTCGCTAGAGATCCTATATTTACATCAAGGTTTCTGGATAATAAATTTCGAGCAATGCTTGATTTTATTACTTCTGAAGACAATCCAATTGGTGAAGTAACACATTATTTCTGGCGACGAGAATACTAAGATAGAGGTATACAACATTTCCACTTATTAATTTGGATTAAAAATGCTCCCATTTTTGGTGAGTCTTCTATTGAAGAAGTCCAAATCTTACAACATATAAGCTGCAAAATCCCAAATCAAAATATTTCGCCATTATTGTATCGGCGTGTTAATACGCACTAGCGACATATACATAATGATTATTGTCTACGTTCTAAAAAAGTAGGACGTAAAGTTATTCGTCGGTGTCGTTTTGGATTTCCTCGTCCTGTTACTGAAACTTTGAATATGAGAGATGTGGCAACTTCGATAGCAGGTAGAAAGCAATTAAAACATAAAAGTAGGCTTTATGATCTTCCTCGAACGGACAATGAAGTCAATATAAATGATTATAATCCTGTTCTTCTTACTGCATAGGAAGGAAATATGGATATACAATTTATTGGTGAAAAATCATCTCTGCTTACTTGGTACGTTACTAAATATATGAATAAAGCAGGGAAAAGTGAATTGTCTGATACTATCCTTGATAGTAAAAAATAATAAAAACAAGTCATTAGCCAGTTACCTTTGGAATATTGCTTTGCGATTTACAAATAAGAGAAAATGTGGAGCTCTAGAAGCAGCTGATACATTGCTGATACATAGGTATTTCTTTGTATGGAACTGATCGAAATACAAGTATTAGATGGTTAGATATTAATCAAATTCGATATAAAAAATTAAAAAACCGTAAAGAAATTAAAGCTCTTGATGTTGAGTCGACAGATATATTTTATCCATCTTTGATAGATAATCATTATCCACATAGACCGAATGAACTAGAAAATATGTCTCTTTATGAATTTGCACAATGGTATGATATCTCAAAGATTAAGCCAAAAAATGAGAATATTGAATATTATAAAATAGGTAATGGATATTATTTTAAACGACGACAGCGTGCCTATCTCATTAATCATTATAGATATGATGTTAATACACAGCCGGAAAATTATTTCTTTTGTTATTGCTTATGTTTAAACCATGGCGAAAATTAGAGGACCTTAGAGACGAATGCGATACGTATGCTGAATCATTTCACAAAGTAAAATTACATCTTATAGAAGCACTGCAGTATCATGAAAGATTAGAAGAATTGCAAAAAGCATTTGAACTTGCAAAACAATTAGTTCAGCAGTGTCTAGATGACGATTTACAAAAACAGCAATCTCAGGATAATCCTGAAAATGCAATAGGTATTCAAAATATAGAGGCTGGTGAAGCAATGCAAGATTTTAAAGATCTTGGTGATAAAATAATTGAAGAAGTCGATGTACCTGAAATGATAGCAAAATTAAATACAGATCAAAAACGAGTATTTGATAAAATTATCAATATTGTAAAATCGGATAAATCAATGTTACGATTATATATTAGTGGAGAAGGTGGAACTGGAAAAAGTTTCTTAATCAAGACTGTTAAATGCTGGATAAAACAAAATCTTAATAAAAATACTGCTGTAGCAGCACCTACTGGTATAGCAGCATTTAACGTAAATGGTTTGACAGTTCATAGATTGCTTCAACTACCCGTTGAACATGGTCATACTCCTAAGTATAAACAACTATCCGATCATGTATTGAAAGTTTTACGAGCAGATCTCAAAGATGTTATTCTTTTCGTAATTGATGAAGTGTCAATGATATCTAATTTGACATTAATGTATATACATCTTCGGTTGTCTGAAATATTTGACACTAGTGATTGCGATGACGGTTGGTTTGGTCGGAAGCATATTGTTTTATTCGGAGACTTGCTTCAATTCTAACCTAACCTCCTGTACATGAAGATCCCATTTTTATGCGTTTGTCAAATGAAAAAATTGCTAAATCTTGGTTCCTTAAATGCTATTAATTTATGGACAATATTATTTGATTACGATGAGTTAACAATCAATATGCGTCAACAAGGAGATAACTCTTATCGAGAATTACTATCGAGAATTCGTATTGGTTTATTGACAAAATCTGATTGTGAGATTCTCGAAAGTAAAAAAATATCTTTTAAAAGTGATTCTTTTGAATCTAGATTAAATGAATTATGTGTTTTTATTAATAATTTACCATCGGATGCTGTGTTATGACCTGATTTTTCCCTAAATCAGTTATCACAGCATTATTGGTTTCGACACCCCAACAGTTACGAAACCAATAACTCAAATCTAAATTACTAAATCAAGTCATAACCAAAAAGTATAACGAGGCTACCTGAAAATGCAACTGCTGATCACCACCAAAGGTGGTACCAGTGCCTCTCTCGGCCCAGCAGCCTCGACGAGAGACGAACCGCTATCTTGTGCCTATCCCCGGCACAACAACTGGTGTCAGAAGTGGGATCCGTCAAGCCGGAGGCAGCAGCAACGGACCAAGAAGGCCTAGGACGCTACAAAACAAAGCAAAGGACCGAAAATTGGCAAGGCAGCACATCAAGAGGAGCAGCTAAAAAAACCGAGACCCCCTCGAGCACTTGGTGGTAGCCAACGAAGCAGGAAAGCAGCGTACAACCTGACACGGCCCCGACCCACAACAGCAACTCGCCGAGAACCAAAATGCGATACGCGGCAGTAATGTAAGTCCCAGAAATTAAGCATTAAATTACGCGTTAAATGTCAGAAAACACACGCGCGCCACCCACACACGGAAACACGTTGTGGCCGTATAGCGATCCGGTCCGACGTTCGATTAGGCCAAGCCCCCTAAGTCCAGTACGAATAATCGAGGAAGCTGTTCACGATATCCGCGACAACGTACGTCGGAATCTACAAAACTGTTATTCGAACGAGAGTTCGCCGGAGCCAGAGCTTCACCCGAACATAATAAGAGAGCGCGAATTCCCATTCGAGGAAACGGACGATAGTTTAATACCGTTCAACACTAATCGCGACGAAAACAGACTGCACCCATCATTACCGTACGCACAATCCAATATCACGGATCGTACCGACCGTAGAATTTTTCGTCGGAGAGTATTCTCACTACCTACATTTATTAATCCCGTGTTCGACCCGGAAGAGAATTATACCGCGATGGCGACTCAGCGAAATGTGGTCAGCGAAATCGCGAACAGGGAAAGACAGATAACAAACGCGGAAATAAACGCGGAGATAGAGCGGCTCAGAACGACTACTCCCCCGCGCGATCAAAGTCACCCCCAAGCGGCAGCAGAATCTGCCCAAGAAGCCAAATTAGATAGATTACTAGAATGCGTGCTCTCTTTGCAAGAGCGCATCGTCCAAATGGAGTTAGATCACAGTCGCCGAAGCAACGAAATCCGACGCGAGAATAACGCACCGTTGGAGATAACATACGGACGCTCCATGAGAGACGTAAGAAACCGTAGCGAATCCACGGTCAGTTTCCTAAGCTTAAAGGAAGCGCGTAACATGATCCCCGAGATCGACGGACATCGCGACCACGTGTACGCGAATTTCTAAACGCGAGCACATATGCGATGAAAAACATTCATCCGGCAGATGAATTAACGTTGCTAGAAGCAATAGTTTGCACTAAATTCAAAGGCAAAGCAATGATGGACTTTCATACGAAAGATATCTTAAATTTCGAGCAGCTGAAGCGAGAATTAGAAACCGAATACCTTAGCAAACGAAATACCGCTCACCTGCAATTAGAATTCAACACATTAAAACAAAAACCATCAGAGAGCGCACAGGAGTTCGGACGTCGCGTAGATAAACTCGCGATGGAACTCTATGAATCAATGGAAGAAGGGAAAAACCACTCCATTGAGCAACAGCGCGCCATACTCGAGAACATAAAAGAACTAGCCTTATACAATTACCAAGCCGGATTACATGACGACATCAAACTAATTATACGCGCACAACGATATCAATCGCTACCTGACGCTATAGCAGGAGCTAGCGCAGAAGAAAAAGCGAGAGAGCCTACCCTACGAAAGGCGCAGAACAAAAAAGAGGTAGCACCATTCGCCTCTCAGCGATACAGGCAAAACCACATACTCCGGTGCGAAAAATGCGGAAAAACCGGACATGATGGACGAAACTGCCGAACTAGCAGATATGCAAATCGATTCAGTTTACCTAGAGCAGAAAAGCCCAATAATGTAAATACAATCGAGAAATACTGCACATACTGCAAAAAAGCGGGCCACAAAAAAAGAAGAATGTTGGTCAAGAAAAGGCCGTCCAGGTCAAGAGCAGGCACGCCGACAAAAACCGAACGTCAGCAGAAAGGCGCCGGTAAACACCACGGCACAAGCCAAAGCAGACGAGGACACAACAACCAGCGATAGCGAAGAGGAAAAAGATAGACCAAGAAAAAGCAAGGCACGAGCAGCCAGAGAATATCAGGTGGCTCAGGTGTCCGGGAAGTCCCGCGTGAACGACGGGCTACACCTAATAACACTCTCGATGCAAGAGGCAAAGAAGGATAAGATAAATTTCCTCTTGGATTCTGGCGCAGCACTCACCCTGCTAAAGGTAGGTCAATTGAAAGGAGACACGCCGGTATTTGAGGACAAGATGGTCCTAACCGGAGTAACCGGTCACAAGCTCCAAGCTCTGGGAAAGATCAGAGCAACAATACTACTAGGAAGTCGAAAAATACGCCACACGATATACGTGGTCAAAGACGACTTCCCAATAGAATACGAAGGTATTCTAGGAACCGATTTCCTGAATAAGCAGCGAGCCAAATGCGATCATGGAAAAAAACAAATGCGCATCGGCGATGTAACTTTCAAGTTACAGCCGTACAGGAAAATAATCCTAAAACCTCGCAGTGAAACCATTGTGCAGGCGATAACTAACAAAAACCAAACAGGAATTGTGACATCCGAGGAAAAGATACCTGGAGTCTTCCATCGGGAACTGTTTGGTAGAACCGAAAAATTTCGAATGCGCAATAAGCGTGCTAAACACGCTAAAAGAAGAAGTGGAAATCTCCACTGGGCTGATGATTTGCTTCGAAGGCTTCGACATTCGAACTTCGAAGCTTCGAAGATTCGAAGCTTCGGTATGAAAATCTTCGAAGCTTCGAAGCTTCGAAGCTTCGAATCTTCGAATTTTCGAAACTTCGATCTTCGAATCTTCGAATTTTCAAAACTTCGACCTTCGAAGCTTCTAAGAATCAAAATTATACAATTATACTATTTAACGCCTCCCAGAGAAACATAAGAAAGAAGTAACTCAGCAGATTAATAAAATGCTGGATGACGGGATTATCCGCCCAGTACTCAGTCAGTGGAACGCACCCTATGCTGAGTGCAAAAAAGCTGACGCGTCACTAGAATCTAAGCTACACGCATTGTAGTAGACTTCAGAAAGTTAAAACGACCTGACTATCGGAGATTTCGTTCCCGCTACCAAGCATTACAGATATACTGAACTAGCTGAGGTGCCAAGTACTTCTCTACACTTCGTTGGCATCCGAATATCCTCAGTCGATGCACGAAAATCATAGAGACAAAACAGCATTTTCCACACCACACGGGCACTATGAGTTTAATCGAATGCCTTTCGGTTTAAAAAACGCACCGGCAACATTTCTTGGTTAATGAACTCGGTGCTCACCGGCCTGCAAAGGTGTCAGATGTCTCGTCTACCTTGATGACATCGTGATTTACGGACCAAGCCTGGGGAACACAATGACCGCTTGATTGAAGTGCTGCAAAAGATACGCAAGCATAATCTCAAATTACAATAAATGCGAATTCTTGCGAAAAAAGAAGTAATATATCTAGGTCACATAATAAGCAAGAACGGCATCTCCCCGATCCGTCGAATACAGGCGGTAAGAAATTTTTCTACGCCAAGAAAGGTGAAAGATATTCAATCCTTCCTGGATTAGCCGGCTACTATCGGAAATTTATTGACAATTTTTCACAAATAGCTTGAACCATAACTAAAACAACACAAAGGAAAAGTCTGAGCAGTTGTCCAATTCAGATGGACAGTCGAACAACAAAACATGTTCAACACTCTAAAGAAAAACTAACGACTGCTCCAATCCTAAACTATCCGATTTGAAAAAGAATTTATAGTAACCACGGACGTTCGTCAGATTATGCATCGGAGCCATACTATCGCAAAGGACCGGTGGGAGAAGACCGTCCGATAAACATGCTGGCAGGATACTCAGTAAAGCGGAGCAAATTATAATACAACTGAAGAAGGAACTCTTGGCGTATGGGCCGTAAAACCTTTCAGGC
This sequence comes from Crematogaster levior, assembly GCA_901521435.1. NCBI lineage: Eukaryota > Metazoa > Arthropoda > Insecta > Hymenoptera > Formicidae > Crematogaster > Crematogaster levior. Next base: position 954 of record CABEGB010000560.1, on the reverse strand, counting down.
CATGCGTGTACAGGAACAAAGTTCAAAATCATCACCGATCTCACCGGTGACCACACCTGTCAGTATCAATGATCCCGGATCGCGTTTAATTCGTGGAAGTTGAAATTACAAATATGATTTAAATCCTACACAAATCTGGTAAAAACAATGCCAATGCCGATGCATTGAAGGAGCAGAAACATAACGGAAAATATTAATGTCATCAAAGAGAAGAACAACTTGCCGATCCTGAAACAATCGAAGGAACGAAATACAGCAGGAAGATAACCAACGCACATTCTCTATAGATACCACGATGCACCGTTAGGAGGGCATCAGGGGGGTTACAGGGCACCCTCAAGCCAGATCAAATTGATACACAATTGTGAGAGACTGGCCAGGTTATAGAGAGTATATTATTAAATGCAGGCGATGCCAGGAAAAGAAAAATGAAACTCAAGTAAAGAAAATGCCCATGGTAATTACGGATACGCCCGAAAAACCATTTGAAAAGTGTGCCCTAGACATTGTGGGACCACTACCCGTTACGGATAACGGAAATAAATACATCTTGACATTCCAAGACCACTTAACAAAATTTAGCAAAGCAATCCCCATAGAAAATCAAGAGGCGGCCACAGTATCAAAAGCATTTGTAACAAAAATTGTATTTGAACATGGAATACCCGAAAGAGTACTGACGGACCAAGGTACAAATTTTACTAGTGAAATGTTCAAAAACACATGCAAATTACTAAAAATAGAAAAGATACAAACCACGGCTTACCATCCCGAAAGTAATGGAGCGCTAGAACGCTCACATCGTACGTTAGCGGAGTACTTGCGACACTACATTAACGAGGAGCAGACCAATTGGGACGAATGGCTGCCCTACGCAATGTTCACATATAATACAACACCGCATACGGCAACGGGATACACGCCATTTGAACTAGTATACGGTCACCAGGCCAC
>CABEGB010000559.1:0-25076 GCA_901521435.1 Crematogaster levior | reverse complement strand
GTGCAATAATATCTACACGTAATTAATAATGAAATAATTATTGAATGTTTACATAATAAATTTATACTTTTTATTATTTACTCATTATATACATTACAATAATGATATTTGACGAAAAATTGTTTTAAACATAACATTACTGTTTGACACCAAAAACATCTTACTACAGCTTACAACCCTCGATATTACATGTTGTTGAAGTTTGTCAAAACTGAATTGTACTGGATTTTCAAATTCTTTTGGTCTTTCGTTCGTATACCCACTTTTAAACCACGAATATTTAAATAAGTTGTGATATCGTAGGGATGATTGGTTATGTATCAAAGATTGCAATTTTATTATATTATTGCGTTCATGCAAATTTATATTACTTTCCAATAGTAAAACAGTATCTGAAAATCTTTTAGCAAAATTTTTCCAAATTCTAAATCCATAAACATCTAATGGTTGTATTTTTCCTGTAGTACCTTTCGGTATTATCATAGTAGTAACATGTTTTCCTGGAGGTGTTAAATCCGAAATAATATTGGGGCAATGTCCAGTCCATGAATCGATAAGAATAACACTATTAGAACCAACGTTCGGAAAATAAGCTTCTTCTAACCACATTTTAAAATGGTCTGTAAAAAACATAAATGTTAATTTTTGTTCGCGAGCGAACGAAGGGCTCCGCTAAGCCCTTAATACGCTGCATTGCATCGCCTGTGTTGCATGGCCTGTGCAACACGGGTGGTGTAATGCAGCAATACCATACGTGGAGAGTAGCGGCAGCAATGTGTGTTACATCGCACACATTGCTGTCGTTGCTCTCCATTCGCACTGTGCACGGGATTTATGTCCCAACATCATACGCGTTAGAACTTAGCCGCGCTCACGCGAAGCGCGCTCAAGCAGCGAAACGGCGGCGCTGCCGCTGTCTTTAATTCAAAAGGCCTTAGTCATCGTCCCCAATTCGTTATTTATAATTATATTTTTGCAGATATGTTTATATAGATCTTTCCGAGCTTTTCTGGAGTGTTCTTTTTCTGTCGTCATTTCCTTCAAGAGGAAGTGACGACAAGAAAGAACATTCCAGAAAAGCGCAGTATAAAAACGGATGCGAAGTGGGGACGGCCGACAGTCTGCTTAGATACGTTCGAGAACGACCCGCATTCTTTCGCCTTAAAAACGCACCTTGTGATTCGCACGCATTATCTCAGATAATTGCCTTTTATCCAAGTTCGGCTGATTTCGACAGCAAAGTCGCATTCTTTGCTGCGTTCTATACGCGCGCCGCTTTGGAGTCGCCTGCTCCACGTGTTCGCGAGATCTCTAGGCTCTCACGTCTCAGTTACATTCCGTCGTGTTTCGCGCTCCTCACCGCGGACTTGCATTGTCTGCGCTGAGCTCCGCCGGCTGAAAGTGTGAGTGTGTGAGCAAAACTGCGTACAAACTTGTGTAAATATTACGACTCTTATTAATTGTGACGTTTAAATATACTTTGTTACTCTTTTTGTTTAAAACTTGCGTGTGAGTTATTTTGCGTGTGCGTGTTCGTATCTTTCCGTTTCTACCTCCTCAAGGCTCCATTCCGTACCGAACATTTTGGTCCTTCGAGCCGGATTCCGTCCTGTGAACCGGCAGTGCGAGAGCGTTCGTGTGCGGTAAGACCAAGCAAGAGCTGCAAGGAAAAATGGAATCATTGATCGCGGCTCAACAAGAGATTTCCGGGCGTATTGCTCGTACGCTTGAAAATCTCAAAAAAGCCGGAGCGTCGAAGATCACTGGTCCTCTGATCGCGACCACACTCACGTTGCTCGACAAAAAGTGGGCGAAGTTTGAAGAGCATCATGAGCGGATGCGCAACTTGCACTGGGCCGAGCTGAAGGCTCACGACTATTATGTACAAGATTTTTACGGTAAGGTTGAAGACGTCTATACCCAACAGCGAGCTGCGCTGGTGGAGCTCGAGACTTCCAAGGCCTCGCGTCCCGAGGACGGGCAGCAAAAAGAGCAGCCCGCGCCTCCCCGCACTACCTTACCTAGAATTCAATTGCCAAGCTTCTCCGGGAAGTACGAGGACTGGCCGTCCTTCCGGGATCTCTTCCGGTCTCTGATCGTGAACGACCCGTCCATCTCTGACGTCACCAGGCTGCACTACCTGAAGACCAGCTTGAAAGGGGAAGCAGAATCTCTGGTGCGAAGCCTGCCGACAATTGAGTCGAATTTTAATCGTGCGTGGGAAACGCTCGTAGAATTCTATGAAAATACTCGCCTGCTGGTGCGGTCATACTATGCTGCATATACGGCCCTGCCGAAGATGAAGGCCGAGTCGCCGGCAGAGCTTCGCAAGCTCTACCACGCGATGTCGAGCACCGTCGGCTCGCTGGAGAGCATCGGCCGGCCCATCACTAGTAGCGAGGATCTCTTTGTCTTCCTCACGGTCGAGATGCTCGATCCCCGCTCGCGGCGCGAGTGGGAGAATGTCGTCGGCGGCACTATGGATCTGCCGACGTATGCCGAGCTGCGGCAGTTTATAGAGAAAAGGCTACATACCTTGGACGCAATGCAGCCTGCTAAGGTGGAGGTGTCCAAGTCCGCACGCACTCACCACTTAAGGAAGGATGCCGCTGGCGCTGAGCAGACGAAGAAGAGCAATAAACGTTGCTCCTTGTGTCGGAAGGACCATTTTCTCATGGTGTGCGACGTCTTCCGGGGAAAGGCGGCGAAGGACAGGCGGCGCTTCGTCGAGGAGACCCGCCTTTGCAGCAACTGTTTGGGGAAACACAAAGTCGGTGAGTGTCAATCCAAAAGAAATTGTTCGGTGTGCGAGGGCAGACACCACTCGGTGTTACACGACGCCTACTCACCTTCCGTGAGCGTCGCCGGATCCGGGGAGACAAGAACGTCTCACATTGCGCATCATGAACTGGGGACGCGCGTTGCGGTCCTTCTGGCTACCGCACGGATTGCCGTGCGCGACCAACACGGCGGACTGCACTCCGCCAGGGTATTGATCGACCAGGGCTCCGAGGTGTCGATCGTGACGGAGGCCCTGGTCCAACGGCGACTTCCTCGCATCCGCACGCCCGTGACCGTCTTCGGCATGGGCGGACAGCGGGTGTGTGGCGTGCGGACAAGTGCGGTTGAACGTCTGTTCGCGTCGTGAGGACTGTCCGATCGCCGTCACCGCGCTCGTGCTCCCGCGGTTGACCGTGTATGCCGGCATCGATAGCATGGCCGTCCGGGAATGGCCTCATCTCCGCGGCGTGGAGTTGGCGGATCCGGACTTTGCGGCGGCGGACCGCATCGACGTGCTGCTCGGCGCCGACGTCTACGCCGCCATCCTCGGCCCCGGTGTCCGTCGCGGGGGGCCTCGCGAGCCGATCGCGCAACAAACCAGCCTCGGATGGATCCTTTCCGGGGCGGTGGACACGGTCGCCACGCGTTCCTTCGCCGCGCAGCACCTGTGTTCGGCCGACGACACCCTCAACTCCCTAGTCCAACGCTTCTGGACTCAGGAAGAGGTGGGGGGTCCGTGCAGCGCGCTCATTGAAAAGGAGAAATCATGTGAGCAATTATTCGCGGAAACACATACTCGTGATCGCGACGGTCGGTACATAGTGCGTCTCCCGACCACAACACCCTTCCCCGAACTGAAGGGTACGCGAGAGCTGGCGAGCCGGATGCTCGCACGAGTGGAGCGCGGACTAAACAGGGACGTCCACAAGGCCGATTTCTACCGAGCGTTCATGTCCGAATACAAACAACTCGGACACATGTCGCGCGTCGAGCGGGAAACGGACGAGAGTGCGCGGGTGTGCTACCTACCCCATCACGGCGTGCTCAAGGAAGCGAGCTCGACCACAAAGCTCCGAGTCGTCTTCAACGGCTCGGCGGCGGTGCGGGGTGGTGCGTCGTTGAACACGGGGCTCCTTGTCGGGCCGAATCTCCTACCGCCCCTCGCGGATGTCTTGCTCAGATGGCGATGGCATCGATACGTCGTCGCGGGCGATGTGGAGAAAATGTATCGCCAAATCCTCGTGCATCCAGGGGACCGCGACCTGCAGAGAATTTTGTGGCGAGATGAGTCGGGCGAAGTGCGCGAGTACAGGTTAAACACTGTCACGTATGGGCTGGCGTGCGCTCCTTACCTGGTGATCCGGACACTACGTCAGCTCGCCGACGACGAAGGAAGCAGGTATCCGCGGGCAGCTGTTTCCCTGAGGCGGGACGTCTACGTCGACGATGTCCTAGCCGGCGCGACGACCGCGGACGAGACGCGTCGCTTGTTGCTGGAACTGCGGGAACTCTGCAAGGCGGGCGGCTTCCCGCTACGGAAGTGGGCGTCGAACGACGCCAACCTGCTCCGCGACCTCCCGGCGGAAGACCTCTCACGCCCTGGCGTGCGCTCGTGGCTGCCGCACGACAGCCACTCGGCGCTGGGCTTGACGTGGCATCCCAGCGAGGATGCCCTCGCTTTTAGCGCGCGGATCACGGTGCCCGTCCTTCTAACCAAGCGGTCCGTACTGTCCCAGTCGACGCGGTTGTTCGACCCACTGGGGTTGCTTGCCCCGGTGGTGGTCCGTGCCAAGGTCCTATTCCAGGGCACGTGGCTGCAGGGACTGGACTGGGACACCCCCCTGGCGCCAGCCGATGCAATGCGCTGGACGACCTTCCTCGAGGAGCTACCAGGATTGGCAGAAGTCCGGGTGCCTCGATGGCTACACAGCTCACTGAACGACGAGGCCGGTGACCTCCATGGGTTCGCTGACGCCTCGGAGCGGGCGTACGCTGCGGCCGTCTACCTGCAGACGAAAACCAACGGGGTCAAGGTGTGGACGACAACATTAATTACGGCGAAAACGAGGGTGGCGCCCCTCAAACAAATTTCTTTACCACGGCTGGAGCTGTGCGCGGCGTCACTCCTCGTTCGGTTGGTGGCCCATGTCCGTACGGTGCTCGACGCCAAAGACTGGACCATACACATGTGGTCCGATTCCACCGTGGCATTGGGTTGGATCCGAGGCCATCCGTCGCGGTGGAATACCTTCGTGGCCAACCGGGTGTCGGAGATTCAGACCGCTCTCCCGACGGCGCAATGGCACCACGTGGCGAGTGGCGACAACCCGGCGGATTGTGCTTCACGGGGCGTGTCACCGGGCGAGCTCTTGGTTCACTCGTTTTGGTGGCATGGCCCCTCGTGGCTGGCTCAGGACGGCATCCCCATGGAGACGGACAACGGCGCGGAGGCAGGCACAGACGACCTTCCCGAGGCGCGCAGGCACGCGTGCACCGCTACAAGGAGGGATGAGGAGCCGGACTTGCTCACCCGCTACTCCGGACTGACGCGGCTTCTGCGGATCACGGCGTGGTGTCGGCGGTGGCTGCCGAAAGCCACCCGCTCCACGGCACCCCCTACGGCGGACGAGATCGACCGGGGTCTCTTGGCCTGGGTGAGACGGGTGCAGGCGGGGACGTACGCAGAGGAAATCGACGTCCTATCACGGGGCGAAGCACTGCCGCGACGCAGCGGCCTCAGCAAGCTCACCCCGTTCCTCGATGCCCAGGGACTGCTCCGGGTTGGCGGCAGATTGAAGCACTCCCTGCTCGCCTTCGACGAGAAGCACCCGCTCATCCTGCCCAGAGACTCCGCGCTGACCGGCCTCCTTGTCGATTCCTGTCACGTTCGGGTCCTTCATGGTGGAGTACAGCAGACGTTGGGGCTGCTGCGTCAACGCTTTTGGGTGCCAGGCGGCCGAACTGCCGTCAAGGGCCGCATCCACCGCTGCCTGCGATGCGTGCGATGGCGGGCGGCAGCCCCCCAGCAACTCATGGGCTCCCTACCGGAGTCGCGTGTGACACCATCGAGGCCCTTCCAGCACACCGGTGTCGATTACGCGGGGCCCATCATGCTGCGGACCACCAAGGGGCGAGGACACAAAGCGCACAAGGCGTTCATCGCCATCTTCGTGTGCCTCTGCACGCGGGCCGTGCACGTTGACGTAGTCTCCGACTACACGTCTGAGGCCTTCCTGGCTACCTTGCGACGCTTCGTCTCCCGCCGCGGATTACCCCAGGTAATGTACAGCGACTGCGGGACAAACTTTGCAGGTGCTGAGGCGGAGTTACGTGCGCTCTTTACGGCCAGCAACCGGGAGGCCCAGCGTATCACCCGGGCGCTCGCCGCGGAGCGAATCCAGTGGCGATTCAATCCACCAGGCGCTCCGCACTTTGGCGGTCTAGGGGAGGCGGCGGTGAAGGCCGTGAAACGGCATCTGCGGCGGGTGCTCAGCGACAGCACGTTGACGTACGAGGAAAATGTTCGGTACGGAATGGAGCCTTGAGGAGGTAGAAACGGAAAGATACGAACACGTACACGCAAAATAACTCACACGCAAGTTTTAAACAAAAAGAGTAACAAAGTATATTTAAACGTCACAATTAATAAGAGTCGTAATATTTACACAAGTTTGTACGCAGTTTTGCTCACACACTCACACTTTCAGCCGGCGGAGCTCAGCGCAGACAATGCAAATCCGCGGTGAGGAGCGCGAAACACGACGGAATGTAACTGAGACGTGAGAGCCTAGAGATCTCGCGAACACGTGGAGCAGGCGACTCCAAAGCGGCGCGCGTATAGAACGCAGCAAAGAATGCGACTTTGCTGTCGAAATCAGCCGAACTTGGATAAAAGGCAATTATCTGAGATAATGCGTGCGAATCACAAGGTGCGTTTTTAAGGCGAAAGAATGCGGGTCGTACTCGAACATGTCTAAGCAGACTGGCGGCCGTCCCCACTTCACATCCGTTTTTATACTGCGCTTTTCTGGAATGTTCTTTCTTGTCGTCACTTCCTCTTGAAGGAAATGACGACAGAAAAAGAACACTCCAGAAAAGCTCGGAAAGATCTATATAAACATATCTGCAAAAATATAATTATAAATAACGAATTGGGGACGATGACTAAGGCCTTTTGAATTATCGACAGCGGCAGCGCCGCCGTTTCGCTGCTTGAGCGCGCTCCGCGTGAGCGCGGCTAAGTTCTAACGCGTATGATGTTGGGACATAAGTCCCGCAATGTGTGCGATGTAACACACATTGCTGCCACTACTCTCCACGTATGGTATTGCTGCATTACACCACCCGTGTTGCACAGGCCATGCAACACAGGCGATGCAATGCAGCGTATTAAGGGCTTAGCGGAGCCCTTCGTTCGCTCGCGAACATTCCGCCCGCCTCCGGTTGTACCGGACGAAATATGCTATTTTGCGTCGCGCGCGGCGGGCGCGCGAGGCGCGTGACGAGCGGCTAATAGTCGCGCGAGCCGCGACGCGGTGTCGCGAGCGGTGCGAGCGCTCGTGGCGCGCAAGAGTAGCACCCGCGTGGTGCACGTGATTTTCCGAACACGTGCTCGCCGCATGCCGCGGTTCGCAGTGTTGCTTGAATCGGCTGTGAATTTGAGAAAGAATAGTACAGTGGTGAAAACGTACGATACGTGGCACGCGACGAGACGTTAACGCGAGTGAATACGCGTGTGAGCTGTGGTGAAAATGAAATGTGACAATATGACGCATGTGAATGTACAATGAAATGAGCAATGCAGAATGATTAGTTGCGTGAAGAAAGTGCGCATGGTGTGAGTCCATCGCCAGCTGTGTCTCGTGCGTCGCCAGTGTTCGTGTCCGGCTCGATCGGCAGGAACACCAGTTTCGCGAGTGGCTGAGTGAATTTGGAGGTAGCCGTCTTGACCTCGACGACACGCACCCGGCCATCGTCGCCCGGGTGCAGTGCCGTGATACGCGCTAAAGGCCACCGTGCCGGTGTAGTGGTCTCGCTTCGCACGAGACACAGCTGGCCTTCACGCGGGTTCGGAGTTGCCGTTCGCCACTTGGGACGCTCGGCCAAGCGGTGGAGGCACTCCTGGGACCACCGGCGCCAAAAGTGGTCCCTCATCTGCTGGACGTGTTGCCAGCGCGTCACGCGATTCGCCGACACATCCGCGAGTGTCGGCTCCGGTACGGCTAGTAGTGAAGTGCCGACGAGAAAATGACCGGGAGTGAGCGCGGCGAAGTCGTTCGGATCGTCGGACAAGGGCGCTATCGGTCGCGAGTTGAGGCACGCTTCTACCTCTGCGAGAAACGTAGACAATTTTAATTAACATTTTTTTGTCGAATATCATTATTGTAATGTATACAAGGTGGCCCCGAACGTTCCGGCGATATTTAGAGAGCTTATAGGAAATTTGATTCTGAATCAAAAATTTCCAATAAACATGGGTCGAAAAATGCTTCCTTAAAAAGTTAGCGCCCAAAAACCTCTGAAATTACGGTTATTTTATACATTTTTACAAATATTAGGGAAAGTATGCGTTTTTTAACAAATAGTACCCAAACAAAAGTTGTAGAGAATTAAATTATCTTTTAAATGAGATGAAAGCGATTGTAGTACGGTCCATAAGTTTCGAGATAGCCAGTTTCAAATGTACAAAAAAGTGTTTATTCGGATATCAACGCGCGTGGTTTAACGTGTGGAAGGGATGGAATATTCTACGCGCTAGAGGGATAAAGTGAGGATGGCTTCTTCCCGCACGCAAGCGACGCGACGTACCATGTACGTATGCGCTCCCTTCCATGCGCTAAACCATTCCTAGACAACATGAGTACGAGTAACGTTTAGCTATATTAACGGTTAGCTACGCTGCAATTGTACAGAACCCCGTATGATCTATTCTTGAGAAGCAATTCTTACTTATTGGATTTGCTAAAAAATGCCTAGAATTTTTTCAAACAGAGAATACGCGGATATTCATTACATTTACGGTTTTTGCAATGGAAGCACAGAAGCGACAGTTCGCGAATATGCTGCCCGTTTTCCCGATCGCCGGCAGCTACATCGCTCTGTTTTTGCTGAACACACACAGGCGTTTACGGGAAACGGGATCATTTTCCAACTTGTCTGTGGTGCGGGGCCCTGTTCGCAACGCTAAAACAGAAATAGTTGCAAGGTATTTTAAGACAAACCCAAATACTAGTACCCGTCGTGCTTCTCTGAATTTGGATATTTCCCGGATCACAATTCAAAGGTCGCTTCGTGAATTGGGTATGTACCCATATCATTTTACACCAGTCCAAAATCTTTTTCCTGCCAATTATCAAAGAAGGGAAATATTTTGTCAATGGTATTTGAATTTAAATATAAATATTTCATCAAAAATCCTGTGGACAGACGAGAGGACCTTTACTAGAACGGGAGTGTTCAATTATCACAATTTTCACTACTGGTGCCACATGAATCCTCATCTTCCTCGGATATCATCTTTTCAGCATCAATTTAAAGTCAATGTTTGGGCAGGTATGATTAATGAATATTTAATTGGGCCTCACATCCTACCTGACCGCATCAATGCACACCAATTTTTACAGTTTCAAATAACAATCTATTTGATCTATTGCAAGATGTTCCTTTAAATCTTCGCTATAACAATTGGCTGCAGTTGGATGGATGCCCAGTTCATAGTGTTTGTATTGTTAGGAATTGGCTAAATCAGCATTATCCGGAAAAATGGATTGGCCGTTGGGGACCTGTGGAGTGGTCAGATCTCCAGATTTAACCCCTTTCGATTTTTACTTATAAGTGCAGTTAGCTCGAAAAGACATGAAAATGGTGAAAAATTAAGAACAGGTCGCCACTAGGTGGAATCGGTAAAAAATAATAAGACGAATGATATATCCAAAATTCAAGCATTTTGTAGTGGGGGAAGGGGGTTGTGGGAGGGGTTTTAAGGGGTAAGAGTGGTTTTTCGCTATTTCCGGCGAAACTATGCCTCCGATCGGAAAATGTTGTCTGACAATGTTGTAGATATTAAAAAGATCTACAACTTTTGTATATATAATTTTTGCACATAACCTCAAAATTTTCGAGATAAATTGAAAAAACCGGTTTTTTCGTTTTTATTTTTTTTCTTGTACAAAAAACATTTTTTTTTCACCATATTTGATGGAAACGTACCTTTTTATGGTCCAAACAAACTGTAATTTTTTGGAATAAAAATATTAATTTTTTCTATGTATATTAATTAAAAACCGAAAAATTACACCCAAATTCAACCGAAAAATCTCAAGTCAAAATTTAAGATTTTTTAATGTTTTAGGTGGGTAAATTACTCGTTGGAATGTCTACTTTAAGATGGTATTCACGAACATATACACTCCCTTGCATAATTCGCCGCAAATTGCCAAAAAACAAAAAAACGTGTTTTCGAAAAGTCGTTTTTTCAATAATTGGTTAAAATATGCTATTAATCGATAAAATTTATGGTCAAAATCATTGAAAAATTTAAAATTAAATGTTTCATTTCATTACCAATATTATTATAAATTATTGAGGAATGGGGTGTTGCGAAAACGAACGAAAATGTGTTATTTATGAAGTTTCAAATGATTTCATACAGTAACGAATGATTACTACATCTAATTTATTATGTTCAAGTGACATTACAAAATACAGTTATGCCACAGTTAATGTATAAAAATGTATAAAATAATGTATAAAAAAATATTTCAACTATAATATTCTTCGCCTCTTTAGAGGTACTTCCTCGTCGTCGGATTCAATATCACTTTCCGAATCATCCACGTCGTCCCTCGTTGTTGGTGGTGAATCCTCCAACACATCTTCGACGCCATTCAATTCATTGAATGATTCTTTTTCAGCATTGGAGCAGAATTCATTACCATGACAATTGTAAAAAATAAAAAAAAAAAATGTTACTTAAAAATAATATTACGGTGAAAAAAATATTAATAAAAAATTATATTACTTGCAAAAATATTACAAAAAAATGTATGTAAAACATTCATTAATAGTTTGTTGTTCTAATTAATATAAGTTATAACACGAACTGTAACTCATAATAATAATTTATGTACAATCACGAATATAAATTATAATAATTAAAAACGACGATAGAAAATCTGTATCGCTTGATTTAAAATTCTTAATGTGACAGTTACGTTAGTTGTGCTGGTCGTACATGAACAATGCATTGATATATGCATCACTATAATTCGGTATCTGCTTTATAATACATTTTTCGTACTTACCTTGTTATTTAGATTCTCAAAGTTTCTTATGCGTCAGTACAATAAAGCGTTTAAATTCTTTTCCAATTAGTCACTCACTCACTCACAAATGTGCTCTTCTGAAGCATGCCTCTCACTGCCCGGCTTGCCGAATTGCATGTAACCGTTTCTATAGCTGTTATGGGGTTGCCAGATCGCCTCAGCGAACAATCTGGCAACCCTGTTGCTCTGAAATAATCGGAATTTACTGTCAGTTTGAAGTGTTAGTGATGACATTATTGAATAAGAATAAAATTTGTTTTATTTCATTCCTCAATAATTTATAATAATATTGGTAATGAAATGAAACATTTAATTTTAAATTTTTCAATGATTTTGACCATAAATTTTATCGATTAATAGCATATTTTAACCAATTATTGAAAAAACGACTTTTCGAAAACACGTTTTTTTGTTTTTTGGCAATTTGCGGCGAATTATGCAAGGGAGTGTATATGTTCGTGAATACCATCTTAAAGTAGACATTCCAACGAGTAATTTTCCCACCTAAAACATTAAAAAATCTTAAATTTTGACTTGAGATTTTTCGGTTGAATTTGGGTGTAATTTTTCGGTTTTTAATTAATATACATAGAAAAAATTAATATTTTTATTCCGAAAAATTACAGCTTGTTTGGACCATAAAAAGGTATGTTTCCATCAAATATGGTGAAAAAAAAATGTTTTTTGTACAAGAAAAAAAATAAAAACGAAAAAACCGGTTTTTTCAATTTATCTCGAAAATTTTGAGGTTATGTGCAAAAATTATATATACAAAAGTTGTAGATCTTTTCAATATCTACAACATTGCCATACAACATTTTCCGATCGGAGGCATAGTTTCGCCGGAAATAGCGAAAAACCACTCTTACCCCCTAAAACCCCTCCCACAACCCCCTTCCCCCACTACAAAATGCTTGAATTTTGGATATATCATTCGTCTTATTATTTTTTACCGATTCCACCTAGTGGCGACCTCAAAATATTTCCCTTCTTTGATAATTGGCAGGAAAAAGATTTTGGACTGGTGTAAAATGATATGGGTACATACCCAATTCACGAAGCGACCTTTGAATTGTGATCCGGGAAATATCCAAATTCAGAGAAGCACGACGGGTACTAGTATTTGGGTTTGTCTTAAAATACCTTGCAACTATTTCTGTTTTAGCGTTGCGAACAGGGCCCCGCACCACAGACAAGTTGGAAAATGATCCCGTTTCCCGTAAACGCCTGTGTGTGTTCAGCAAAAACAGAGCGATGTAGCTGCCGGCGATCGGGAAAACGGGCAGCATATTCGCGAACTGTCGCTTCTGTGCTTCCATTGCAAAAACCGTAAATGTAATGAATATCCGCGTATTCTCTGTTTGAAAAAATTCTAGGCATTTTTTAGCAAATCCAATAAGTAAGAATTGCTTCTCAAGAATAGATCATACGGGGTTCTGTACAATTGCAGCGTAGCTAACCGTTAATATAGCTAAACGTTACTCGTACTCATGTTGTCTAGGAATGGTTTAGCGCATGGAAGGGAGCGCATACGTACATGGTACGTCGCGTCGCTTGCGTGCGGGAAGAAGCCATCCTCACTTTATCCCTCTAGCGCGTAGAATATTCCATCCCTTCCACACGTTAAACCACGCGCGTTGATATCCGAATAAACACTTTTTTGTACATTTGAAACTGGCTATCTCGAAACTTATGGACCGTACTACAATCGCTTTCATCTCATTTAAAAGATAATTTAATTCTCTACAACTTTTGTTTGGGTACTTTTGTTAAAAAACGCATACTTTCCCTAATATTTGTAAAAATGTATAAAATAACCGTAATTTCAGAGGTTTTTGGGCGCTAACTTTTTAAGGAAGCATTTTTCGACCCACGTTTATTGGAAATTTTTGATTCAGAATCAAATTTCCTATAAGCTCTCTAAATATCGCCGGAACGTTCGGGGCCACCCTGTATATACAGGGTGTTGAAAAAAAAGGGTCACATATTTTGATAGCAGGTAGCATTGATCAAAACAAGAAGAAAAGGTCTAATTAACATGGGTCCTAAGACTAATATCTTCAAAGAATCAACAAGATTGGGTGTGGTAATCAAAAGGGAAAAAAGGGGACAAAACGAATAACAAAATCAAACAGGGGGAGACCAAAACGACGTGAGGCTGCAGGGGAAAAGAAAGGACCAGGGAGGAAGGGGGGGGGTCGTCAAAAAGGATCGGGGGCGGAAACGCAACAGGGAAGAGGTTAAGATAAACGAAGGAAAAACGATGAAAGCAACCAACTACCGAAAAAAAAAAAAAAAGGGAAATCCAATATGATAAAATAAAATCACTCATGATATTGCAAAGCCACGACTGTTCTGCGCAGACTCGAAGCTCTTAGGTTAAGTTATATTAACGGAAAAAGAACATATCAACGCACAAAGAGCTTTATAGTAACGCCAATGGGGGGAGGGGTTGAAAGTCTCACTCACAAGAGGAATCGCTAAGCGCATACCACTAAAATCCTAAGCCGCAAAACGAGGGCTGAAAGTTTACACAGATCGGACAGGTGGTCGAAAAAGGGCGTAGAGTTAAAAAAAAAAAGGCCCGGGAGAAGCAAAGAAAAGTCTTGTGTGAAGGGGAAATTGGCGGGTCCAAGAGGCAACGGTTAAGGGGATCGACTTGCACACCACAGGGGGAAACATGCCAGGTCATTCGGTGGTTGACAGGAGGCAAGTCCTTTACGGAGTTAAGCCATTGGCGGGGTCGGGAACAGGGAGTAAAAGACTCACGAAAGGGAAGAGAAGGCGAACCAATGCTTACCACATCTAAAGGGGGGGGGGGGGGGGGGGGGGGGGGGGAAGGAGGGGGGGAAAAGGTGGGAGGGAAAAGGGAAAAAGAAGGATTGGGAGGGAAAAAAAAGAAGAAAAAAAAAAAAAAGGGAGGGGAAAGGGGGGGGGGGCGGGGAAAAAAAAGAAAAAGAAGGGGCAAGAAAAAAAATAGGGGGGTAGGAGAAAAAAGGGGAAGGAAAAAAAAAAAAGGGGAGGGGGAAAAAAAGGGGGGGAAAGGGGGGGGGGGGGGGGGGGGGGGGATGACATTATTTCAAGACAAAACGTTTGTTATTGTATAATTTTTAAAATATAATTAAATATTAGTGTCCCCCGCATGGGTCTCCACCTTGGCGTGGTGGAGGAGCTTAAGGTCGCATCCAGACTCTCAAGGATGGGACTGGGTGCGAGCGACGAAGAGGGACCTCCCCAAGCTAAGGTGTTAACAACCGTGCCGACAGCTGCATTACGCAGGGGGCGCTGCGTGGTTAACGATGCCTCCCGGATACCCGAAATCCGAGAGTAGGCAGCCAAACCCCGGCGTACGCAGCTCCGACCAGGTAAGAAACGTTTTTCCGCGTTTCTCGTGGGATCAAAAAATAAATAGCAAAAATACAAAAAATAATTTAAATAAAATCCTTCAGGGCGTGGCTTCCTTAGGAAGCGAACGACCGGAGAAAGTCTCTAATGCGGGGGCGAGCACCTTTGGTGCTCACCCTAAAACCCGCGTCCGATATAACGGCGCCGCCAGACGATGCTATAAGAAACAGTTGCAGCTCCAGGAGTAGCGGGGATCATGAAGACCGTAACAACTCCCTCTGAGGCTGCTTCTGCTCCTGAGGGAAAAGGCAGGTCGGGGCAGGCTGGGACGACAAAACGTCCCATATCGGCCACGAATACCCCTAGCCCTTTAAATAGGCAACCTGGGAAAAAATTCCGGATCAACGACCAGGGATCGTTCGCCTAGGCAACCAAGGGCATCATCAGGATTGCTATCGTCATTGACAGCTTTTCTGATGGAAAAGTAGGAGACGAAGAAGCAGCGGAGATCAGGAAACTCAGGGGTCGCATCATTGTGCTCCAGAGAAGCACCAAGGCTCCCACCTTCACCGGCTCCTGGATTAGGGATGGAGCACTCATCTTCGCCTGTGCAAACAAAGAATCGGCGGACTGGCTAAAAAGTCTCTCCGCCGATCTTAGCTTAGGGAACGTTCTTCTGCGTTTGCTGCCGGTCGGTGAGCTGCCAAAGCATCATCGGGTGGTGGTGCGCGTGGAGGAGCCTCTCAATCAAGGAGGCCATTGAACTCCTTGATAGGCAGAATGCGGGCCTGGCACCTGGGGATTGGGTGGTCTCGGGCGGGAGTGAAAGTAGGGATACCACTTCGCCTGCCTGGCCGCCGAATCGCTGGAGGCTCTTAAGGCCTGCAATTTCAGGCCTTTCTGCGGCTCTACTCGAGCAACTGTAAAGTTGTTTGAAAAAACGCACAGAGGAACTTGCTTTTACAGGAACAAAAAATTAGACCTGAACCAACCATGGACAGACCTGGGGTTCCTGTAACTCAGATTAATTTGCATCACTGTAAAAGCGCCTCGGCGATTTTAGCCAGAAGCATGTCTGCGATGCGGACAGGCATAGCACTAATTCAGGAGCCTTGGCTCCTGAAAAATGCTATTAAAGGTTTGAGCGGGTGCGGCACAGTTTGCTACACACGATCAAATCGCAAAAATAGAACTTGCATAGCCACAAAAGGTTTAATTGCAACTTTTATGCCACAGCTCAGTTGCGAGGATTTAACAGTAATCCAGACGAAACTCAATCTCTCGACGACGAAATCCTTGAATGTGCTGATAGACTCAGCGTACATGCCCTATGACTCCGAGGAACCACCACCTCAGGCAAAAATCAGAACCTGATAACCTATGCGGAGGAACGTGGGCTCGAATTACTACTTGGATGTGATGCAAACTCTCACCATGTTGGGGAAACTCGGACATCAATTGCAGGGGGGAGAGCCTACATGACTTCATCATGAGTACTGACCTCATTTTAAATAAGGGCACAGAATTTACTTTCCAGGACTCTAGAAGACAGGAGATAATCGACATCACCTTATGTACAAGGAGGGTGGTTGTCTAGTGACGGACTGGAGGGTCTCGAATGAGCCCTCTGGCTCTGACCACAGACAAATACGCCTAACTCTTTGTCACATATCGGAGGACAAATGGACGCTCAATCCAAAAAAGACTGATCGGGAGGGATATAGGGCTGCCTTGTCAGCCAATCTCAAATCACCCAACCAAATTCTTTAAGAATGATCTTGACATTCTTCATGAAGGGCGCCATAATAGATGCCTATGAAGCAAACTGTTCGCTGAGGAGGAGACAGTCTACCATCAAAATTCCCTGGTGGAGCAAAGAGCTCACGAGACTCAGGTTGGAGACTAGGAGACTCTTCAATAAAGCCAAGAAATCTGGCTCTGCAACCTGTTGGGAAGCCTTTAGAACCACACGGCGGGAGTACAGCAAAGCCATTACTTCAGCCAAACGACAAAGCTGGAGGAAATTCTGTGAAAGCATAGAGAGCCTCCCAGAGGCATCCAGACTTAATAGAATTCTTAACTAGTCGCTCGCAAATAGGCTGTTTAAAACACCCTAACGGACACTATACAGGGAATCTCACTGAATCGCTAACACTCCTGATGGAGACTCATTTTCCAGGTTTTCAACCTTGGACATCCCTTGGACACAACACCTCTCTTTCGGGGCGCTCACATCCGGGGATAGCTATAAGCCCAAGGAGTGGACGCTAGCGGCTGAGGTGGTGCATCCGAAAGGTGTAGAGTGGGCCATCCACTCCTTTGACTCCTACAAACAACCAGGACCGGATGGAATCTACCCCATCCTCCTTAAAGAATGGTTAGTACCTCTATTGGGCCAAAAATCTTTAGAGCAAGCATAGCTCTGAGACATGTCCTACATGCCTCAGTGGCACTAGAGTGTGCTTCATTCTTAAGCCAGGCAGAAATGGCCATAATACGGCCAAAGATTTCAGACCCATTAGCTTTACCTCTTTTTTGTTGAAAACATTGAAGAGACTAGTTGAGGGTTTCATAAAAACAGGGCCTTTAGTTTATAATCCCCTGTCAGTACGCCTACAAGGAGGGCAGGTCCACAAACACTGCCCTACATCACCTTGTGGGTAGCATTGAAACTCAACTTACAGCCAAAGGGTATGCCCTAGACGTCTTCTTAGATATTGAAAGAGCTTTTGACAGCATCTCTTATCCAGTTATTATGAGGGCCCTGGCCAATCATAACATACCAGTTGCCATTATCGACTGGACATTAAGCATGTTGACAGGTAGGCTCCTAACCAGGGAGACTTGACACTGAGAGGTGTTCCCGCGAAGGGCTGTCCGCAGGGCGGAGTTCTGTCTCCACTCCTGTGGTGCCTCGTGGTGGATGAGTTCCTAGTCAATCTGCAGAAAGCTAGTCTCCAGGTATATGGCTATGCCGATGATGTAGCCGTTGTGTTAAGAGGTGGCTTTCTTTCAACTCTCAAGGAGCTTATGGATAATGCACTGAGAATCGTTCAAAACTGATGTGAGGCCAAAGGTCTAACGGTAAACTCAAATAAGATTGAAGTCATGATCTTTACCAGGAAATACAAGTCAGAGAATATTGATGCACTTAAACTCTGGAATAAAAAAATACAGTTCTCTACCTCTATAAAATATTTGGGTGTCCACCTCGATCCCAAATTGAAATGGAACCACCATCTTGAGGTTAAAAGAAGGAAATTCTACATCTCATTCTGAGCATGCAGAAGGGCGATGAGCGCTACCTGGGGGATTAAACCCAGCATAGCGTTATGAATTTACAGAGCAATTCTGCTGCCGAGGATGACGTATGCGGCGGTGGTCTAGTGGCCGAGGATGGAAAAAGTGGGGACGAGGAACCTGCTGAAAAAAAGCCTACAGAATGAATACCTAAGAGCAGCAGTAGGGACCATGAAAACCACCCCAACAGAGGCGCTGGAAGTAGTCCTTTGCATTCCTCCGCTTGACCAGGGGATCATCTGCGCGGCCAAGTTGACGGCTTACAGATTGCACTACCAGAAAGAATGGAGAAATGCTGGGCACACCAGGCTAAGCTTTCTTCAAAATCGCCCTTTCTCTTTGAAACAAGACAGAACGATCAGAAAATACCATCTGGGAAAGACTTTTAAAGTTCTACCAGGGCTAACTGAAGTGATCAACGCTTTCTTGACCACCTAGGTCCGGACGTATGGTATACAGACGGTTCAGATGATAATGGTCGCTTTGGGGCAGGTATATATGCTTTGTTCCAAAGAACAACTACAAATCGAGCATTCCTATGTGAGGACTGGCCACAGTCTTTCAAGCTGAGGTCCTAGCCATCCTGAAATGTGCGAATTCACAAAACACTGCCAAGGCAGATAACAAAAACATAACTATGCTCGGATAGCCGAGCAGCCCTAGGTGCTCTTGCAAAATCCACCACGAAATTCACCCTGGTTTGGGACTGCATGCTAACACTCAATCGACTCGGGGAACAAGGTTACTTTGATGTGGGTACTAGGTCACCAAGGCATCCAAGGCAATAAGGTGGCGGACGAACTGGCGAAAGCAGGTACTCTTGAGGACATTGCTGAATAGATCGTTGGTGTCCCCTTTGCCTTGGAATCATTGTGGAATCATTGTGGAACAGCTCCAATAAATGCATCGACCTCCTGGGGAGAGGGACGGGGCTGCAGATAAGCGAGGATTCTGATGAATCAACCCTCACAGGACAGAGCACGCGAACTCCTGGCCGTAAGCAGAGGGAGACTCAGACTTGCTCTCGGCCTTCTCACGGGGCATGTGCATCTTCGGGCTCACATGTCCATTTTGGGGCTAGCGACGCAAGATATATGTCGACTATGTAGAAAGGATAGGGAGGACGCCGTCCACATTCTGTGCCGCTGTCCCGCCTTATGCCTCAAACATAGAGCTTATACTAATGGAGGGGTTTTGCCTATATCTTAACCGTAGGCAAGCCCGCGCGAGGAGGATCGATAGAGAGGTGAATAAATTCTGTCTCAACTGTGGCTCCCCCACTTCGTATCCAATACGGTAAGAGGTAAGACGAGAAGCACACTTAGAAAAAATAACCTAAAACCAGTACGATTTTTTAATCGTTTTGATATTATTGCTTTTTTAACATGGTTATGAAATGCTGTCTTTGTAAAAAACAATATGATAAAAATAGTGAAATATCGTTTCATGCGTAAGTATATTAGTGAAATATATATAAAGTATTATAAATAAATAAATAAATTATAATAGATATGAAATGAATATAAATTTATGTTGTTTAGATTTCCAAAGGCAACAAACTTTCGAACAGCTTGGGAAATAGCATGTAAATTGCAGCAACCTGTATCTAAAACAGCTCGTATATGTTCTGAACATTTTACAATAAATTGTTTTCTACCAAAGAGAGATTATGGTATAAAACTGTTAAAACCATCAGCGATACCATCAATATTTTCATGGAATCAGGACAATTTAACAACAAATGACAAGTAAGATTCAAAAAAATTATACATAATAAATTGTATATAATATGTGCAAAAATGATATTATAATAAAATTTTACTTATTATGACACAGTGTCGACCAAACTTATAGCCAGCAAAATGTGATTTCTACACAGAATCAAGATTGCGCACATGAAATTATATCTTCTTCATGGTATTTGTAATTTTTTTATAATTAATCCGTAAGAATCGCTATTATATTTATTTAATAATACATTTATTGCATAAATTATTTTAGTGATTATGACTAACCATTCCATGTAATGAAAGTAATTTATCAAGAATGCCATCACCAAGAACATCCACCAATGACACCAATACAGAAGATGATTTTTCTTTATCAGAAACATCATCAAAGCGGTATGTTTTGTACTTTTGAAATTTAATTTAATGTGTTCGCTAAAAAAAATTATATGTTATATTTGTAAATTTTATAGACAATTAGAAGATGCACAGATGCCCAACATTCCTAATAAAATATGGCGTCCTGCGAGAATAGGAGATCTCACACCAGAGCATTTTTTTATATCTCGAAAAACTATGCGGAATATACGATTAGTATAAGAAAAACCAATGAGCAAGCAAAGAAAATAAAAGTATTACAAGACAAAAATAGACGATTGCTTAAAAAAGTTTTATCATTACAAGATTTAATATTACATCTGAAACAGAAGAATCTTATTTCTGAAAATGCAGCTCATGGATTAACGGTACATTAAGATTGATCTATTTTATCATAAATTTGCATATTTTTTTATATTATGAATTTACATTTTTTTTTACATCATGAACTTAAAGTGGCATATAATAAGTTTTTTACATTTATTTAGAAATACATTGAAGAACAATTTGTAGATTTTTTTTATATTTATTAAATTGGTGAAAAAATTTTTAACATTAAAAACATATGCAAGAAACATAATAACTTTTTCACTAAACCAATACTGTAATTGACGATAAAAATGTTTAATATGCAATTGTTTAATTCTTTGTTTGTTATCTAACAGAAATCTTCGAATATACTTTCTGATTTAATCATGGCAAATTTACACAAAAAAAAGAACATCATTTACACCAGAACTCAGAAAATTTGCAGTTACTTTGCAATTTTATTCAACTAAAGCATATTCATATGTACGGAAAAAATTCAAAAATTTATTACCGTATCCCAGAACAATAAGAAAATGGTATGAAGTAATAGATGGATCTCCAGGATTCACTGCGGAATCTTTTAGAGCTATTAAATATAAGGTAATCACAAGGAACAGTTATATGTAATCTTGTACTAAATGAAATGTCTATTCGTAAACAAATTCAGTGGGATGGAAACAAATATAATGGCTTTATAAACTTGGGTTCAGAATTTTACTCTAAGCAGGATAATATAGATAATAGTTTAATAGCTACAAATGCGTTAGTTTTTTTAATTGTTGCTCTAAATGTCCATTGGAAGTACCGGTAGCGTATTTCTTTATTAACACTTTATCTGCAACTGAACGTGCTAATTTATTAAATATATGTTTAAAACTATTGCACAAGACAGGAGCAATATTACATTGCATAACATTTGATGGTGCACATGTTAATAAATCAATGTGTGAGAAGCTAGGTGCAAGTTTTCATCCAGAAAATTTAAAGCCTTTTATTCAGCACCCTGTTACTAAAGAAAAAATTTATTTGTTTTTCGACTCTTGTCATATATTAAAATTAGTAAGAAATGCGTTGGCTAAGATAAATGTATTACAAAACGAGCAGCATCAACTAATAAAATGGCAATATATAAAACAGTTACATGAAAAAGAAAAAGCCGAGGATCTTAGAGCAGCAACAAAGTTAACAAATAGACATATTGATTTTTATAATGAAATAATGAATGTAAGACTTGCTGCTCATTAAGTGAAAGCGTAGCAAATGCTTTGATATTTTGTGAAAGCATTGACACATTTTTTGCTGGAGCAGTGGCAACAGCAGAATTTTGTACTTATTTCAATAATGCTTTTGATATTTTAAACAGCCGCAATAAATTTTCGAAACAACCGTATAATAAATCAATTTCTTCAGACACATTAGATACTTATTCTGCATTCATAAAGGACTTTTGTCATTATGTTAGTAACTTGCTGATATGAATGGTAAAAAACTAATACATGTATAGGAAATAGAGGTTTTTTGGGTTTTATGGCAGCATTACGTAATGCAATAGAATTATGTATATAAGCATTTAAGTAACACATATAATTTGAAATATTTGTTAACTTATAAATTATGTCAGGACCACATAGAAAATTTATTTAGTACGCAGTTGTAGTGGATTTAATAATAATCCATCATGTATTCAATTTCAGACTACATATAAAAAATTAATAGTACATCATGAAATCGCTGGATCAGAATATGGGAACTGTTCAATATTAGATGCAACATTTATTCTACCTGTCGGTAACAGTAAATGTAACAGTAAATAGTATAGTAGAAGCAGAAGATAGCAGAGATAAAGAACAGGAAGCAGTCTTACATTCATCTTGTAATCTAGACACTTTGTCCATGTATGTATCAAATATTGTGCAATATATAGCTGGTTTCGTTGTACGTAAATTTAAAAAAAAAATTTATGCGCAACGTGTATAGAGTATTTAGAAGAAAATTATACGAACAATATATTAATAATAATAAAAGATAGGGGTGCATTAATAAAACCTTCGAAAAGTGTAACTATAATATGTCATAGTACAGAACGTTTTATACGAATGTAGATTTTATACGAATGGAGACAATATTTTCCATCTATCCAATATAAAAAAGCGTATTATGTACAATGTTCGACAAGATACATACACTGAAGTATTTCTCAATATGTTTGAACACATATTGTCACAAGAAACATTTATAACTCATAAAGAGGAGTTGATAAATACAATAATTAAATATTATATAGATATAAGATTTTTTTATATTGGGAAAAATACAATAATTAATAAAGATAAAAAACGAATTAGAAAAAAAATGACAAAACTAATATTATTTCATAATAAATAAACATAAAATGAATAATTTAACAATTTAATAAAACGTATTGTTTATTTAATTCAATCTTCCTAACAGTCTTTTATTTCAATTTTCCTAACAGTAATTTTTTTAAATATTATTTTTTATATGTTTTTCTTTAATGGTACAAAAAAATCTAAATAGATGTTGCAACAAAGAAATTTACAGAGAAAGAAAGTTAAACAGGGTACCACATCGCATAGTTACGGACCTGTGGCCACAGTTGAGACAGAAAAATATATCCCTCTCTGTCGATCCTTTTCGCGCGCGGCATGGCTTCTCCATTAGTATAAGCTCTATAGCCTCGAAAGATACAGACACCTAGGGTCTATGGCCGGTATTCATAGTCGGATCTTATATTTAAGATCGTCTTAAGTTTATCTTTAGATGCTGTACGAATGAGGTCATTGGCTACGGAGTATCTAAAGATGAACTTAAGACGGTCTTAATTATAAGACTCGACTATGAATACCGGCCTATGTTTCTGGACCCAGGTGATCTGAAGAACAAGAGGATAAACAACCTGTGCAATTTGGCGACAAACGCTGGCTAGGGTCTGCAGGGCTAATCCTCAATCACTAGCGAAAAGTCACAATGAAACTTTTAGATCTAGGTGACCTTAAGGACTCTTTGTAGTGCCACCCGCTCTACCCATTTACTACTACTACTTACTACTACTAAATATCAGTGTGTGGTACTGTCATCCGGCTTTGTTTATTTTTTGCTCTTTGCTTAGAATATTGTTTTGAAGAAAACTTACGAACATTATTTAGAATATTTGTTGTAATTTATTAACTTATATTATAAAGTGCTTTAATGAATATTCTTTTCTTTTCAATTTGGGAATCGCCATTTTTATAGTCATGTTCAGAGGACAAAAACGTAAAAATTGAGTATTTACTCATTATTTCATATACATATTTCATATACATATATTTTATCCTCAAAAAAGATTAACCCAAAATCTTATCTAGCAGTTAAAAATAATTGTTTTTCTTTATTTATCTTTTTTTTAAGTATTAAAACTTTTACATATGTAATTTCCAAACATAAAATGCAATCAATTAACAATTAATGAACAAAATGCTGATCTGAATATATCAACTCAGATTTAATTTGATCTAAATCATTTTTTCCCGAGTAGTACTCTGTCTCATGTACAAAACAACAAGTGTTCTTTATGTAATGTCTAATACAAAGATTCTTCCAAATTCCTAAGATTTCAATGGAATCTCAAGAAGTTTCCAATAAATCCTTTTTATACCAAAGATTCTGTAACACTTGATATTACTTCCTCACCTGTTAATTCATCGATCGTTACTTTCGACAGATTGACTTCACCATTTATAATAAAATAAAGATTTTCCGCTCTACGACCCTGACGAATGATCACCCGATCAGGCGGTAAATATTGGTAAATACATACAGCTGCCAGATTTTTTCTCAAATCCTCAGGATGCTTTGTGAATGCATGGAACTTTGTTATAAGATCATATATGTACGCTTTATCCGCAGAGGATCTTTCAGATGGTCTCACTAACAGTATCGATCGATCCTTAAATCATAAATGCGTTTTTTTATGCATTACAAAACTGTGAGTTTTTCTATTTATTTACATTTCATCAAATACCTTTAATGTAAGCAACTTTTTTTCTATTTTGTGCTTCTGTTGAGCCATTTTAATATTAATTGTCACATCGTCGCTAATTTCCTCAACTATTGGTTCCTCCGCTATCCATTCCATATAATTCAAAACACGCCGCACGGCCGATCGAAACAAATAGCGACCTTTTAATCTATAGGGCTAAATAAACATAATTATATCCTTGTCTCTCGTTTTCTCTATCTCTAATTAATTTATAATCTATAATAATAAAAGACTCCGCACAAAACCAATGGAAAAGCGGACCCAGTCAAATTGGCTGAAATTTTAGTATAATGAAGTTCAGACTGTCCTGATCAAAAGTCTTAATAGCCGCAAGTTCAGAAAATGCCCAGTTTCCGCGTTATAGTAACGTCAAAGATCGGAAAAATGGACAGATAAAACCATCTGAACTTCATCATAAAATTTTCCATTAGTTTTGTGTGCGGTCCTTTCACTTGTTATTAATAATAAATGATTTTACATTTCTTAAATAAGAATAAATATATATTTTTATATTTCTATTATATTAATTTAATAGTCAAATTCATTGTATATACTCATTGTGTATACATAAATTTATTATATCAAATTTATACATATGTAGATTATAAATATTGATATTTTTCACATTACTAAGAATTATTATACACTTTAAATATATACATTTTACTTAATACTCAATTAAAGAATACACATTTATAAAATATTTGTAAATATAAATATTTTAAATACAAATTTTTATTTTTGTATATATTATATAAAGTTTCCCTTTATAACAATTAAAAGATCTTTTATGATACTCAGAGTGTAAATTTTTTAGATTTTTGCAATAAAAAATTCAAATTCAATTTATTATATTGTTATTTTACAGTA